>MJUU01005866.1:0-44101 GCA_002080025.1 Modiolus philippinarum | reverse complement strand
TTTTTTATTTTTTTGGGGGGGGGGGGGTAGATTAGTCTTGTTACGGGAGAATTATATAGCACATACTATATATAAAGCTAGTACCTAAGTAAAACCTTCCGAAAAGAGAATCAAGCTAAATGGCAGGAATATCCTCAACACCTCTGACTCAATCAAATGAGACCAATATAGGAATAAAAGTAATTTTGGAGGAGTTTATCGATGTGTAAACGCGGCCGACTCGCTCAGAAACTAAATAAAGTCCGAAGGACTTTATGTAGAGTTTGTGAGTGAAAGGCCGCGTTTACACATCCATCACATCCATAAACTCCTCCAAATTTACCTTTATTTCTTATAATTCCAAGCCTTTGAACTTTGAACAATGTTGTCACTGATTTTTACGTCACCATATACTGCACTATTTAACGTCGTAGTGTATTAATGGGCAAGAAAAGGTTATCGAGAAATAACTTTTTTGTTGTTCATGACGTTGACCAGTGAAATTGGACGTTGCATTAGCAATTGGAATTATAAAGTCATAAATAAATATTTTCCTGTCCGACTTGGTTTTAGCCCATGTGTTTCTGTTTGTATGATCCAGAATGGATTTGTCGGTATCTTCATTGGTCACAATTCTAGATTTCACGCCTAAACGAAGATAATAAAATATTTTTATACAAATATTTAAAACAAGAACCATCTGAAATGGAATATTATTTGTCCCTTCCCAATTTTGAAACGCGTAAATATATATCTAAATTTAGAACTAGTGACCACTCGCTTCAAATTGAAATCGGGAGATATGAAAAAATACCTAGAAACCAGAGATTTTGTATAAGCTGTAAACAAAAATTAGATAATGAATACTAATTATCACTTTTTTCTACATTGTCCTATAAATAATCATCTACGTAACGAACTAGAATTTAATTTAGATTTTGACCTAAAAACTGGATCAGAAATAATAAATCTAAAAACAATTCTGAATTCGTCAACACCTTCTAATATTAAAGCAGTTGTTTCTTTCATAAAGAGGTAATTAGAACTGAGGGGAGAAGGTTAAGCTTTACTGTTTTAATATTAAAAAAAAACTTTGAAAGTTTTAAATGTTTGAAAGATATGATTTGTGTATGTTTCATGCGATTTGTATTGTGTTCTATTTGTACTGTATTGCAATGACTCTAACGAGTCTTTTGTCTGCAAATAAAGATTGAATCATTTTCCTGATGTTCTTGGTGGACTGTTGGATTCTCATTTTGCTGTGCCGGACTCTCTGATTCAGCAGCTATTGTTGGGAGCTCATCATGATCAGGTACATTATTCAACTACTTATATCTCTTGTCCGTCTTTTTCATCTAATAGAGCTTGTACTAGTGCCTGTTCTCTCTCCGAAAACATGTCATAGTGCATGATGTCATGCGCTAACACATCTAGCATGTCAGTGTCGTCCCTTGCCGACCTGTCTGTCATCCTTTCTGGGATCGTCGCGTTCGCCATTGTCGTCTGCAAATGTTTATAGGTGGCGCTGGATTATTGATTAACATAGAGCAATGTCTACATGTACGTTTGCATGAAACAATAACAAATTGCCGAAAATGGGGAAGCCCTTAGTTGAGGTTCGCTAAGATTTTCACTGAATTACTTATGACTGTTTTGTCACCGGGAGTAAAATGTCCATATAAGGCCAGGCCATAATGAGCCATTAAATCCGTTTTGGACCAGTTAATCCGTATTGGGCCACCTTGTCCTTGTTATTATATACAACGGTTCTTTATTAACTGATGACTTAAAATACAGTGTGATTTGCCCATTTAATATAATTGAAAGTTTTTGGCACATAGAATTTATACAGGGCAAATGATTCCTTTGATAATGTTCCAAATATTAACACTGTCCTATACAGTTATATAGTACTTGTCAGCAACATCCCGTTTCAGCTTGTACGACGGATACCACACCAGATCAAGGGGATTTGTAAACAATATGATAGTGCAATATTTTTTTCTACTACAAGTTGAAAATTCAATAGAAATCTTTTTTATATTGCCTTGACTTTGTAATATCGAAACTTTCATCCTGTTATTAAGATTGGTAAAGATAATGCCTGAAATTTTAAGTCTTCAGTTAATAAAGGTGTCATAAAATGGTTTTTTTTCATATTAATCCTGTATAATGTCCTCGTACAGTCGTATTGGGTTTCGATCACCTATATTGGCCTCGGCTTCGCCTCGGGCCAATACAGGTGACCTCAACCCAATACGACTGTACTTGACATTATACAGGATTAATATGAAAATACCCATTTAATAACACTATAGTATTAGTTCTGAACATTTAATATTGAATGGACAATTTTAAACGTATTTAACATAAATGGTTAATAATATAAGTGACAACATTACTGTAATTGAAAAATGTACAGCATCAACCAACGAAAGTAGACTTTAAGTTGTTATCACTCCCCTTTGGGTCGTTGTCTCTTTGACACATTCCCCGTTTCCCTTCTTTTTTCTAAAGATATCAAATAATTTTGTAGGACACATACTGGTTGTTGATATTGAATAACTTTGAACGCTGATTACTATGCCGTCTAAACAAATGGAAATAGATTACCATGTAATATCGTTATATTGTTATATAAAAACTGATCTCCAATATATTGTCACAACTACTACAAGAGATATATGATGGTTCAACAAATGTAAATTATATTCTATAGTTGCACAGAATACTGAACTCCAATATGTTGACAACACTACCGGAAAGGATTTTTGATGCTTTAACTAATGTCAAGCTATTTTATAATTATACAGAAAACTGAACTCCAATATGTTGACCACACTACCAGAAGGGATTTTTTATGCTTAAACTCATCTGGAGTACTTGTAAGTAATGATGTATTGGGAATGTCAGCAGCTGAAATTTGGTCCATGAAACGGGATGAGTGGCCTGTTTAAGATTCCTTGTAAAATACTTGCCGGAAACCGGAAAGTTTAAAGAAATTTCGGGACAGGGATCCCATATAGATCCCCTTTTAAAAGCACTTAAACCTTAAAATAAATTTAATCTTCAATTTCGTTTATATGGTATGCCAAACCTCGTATTAATTGTTTATTCTTAAATTTGACATCAGAGGCATAAGTTGTCGAAATGCGCATATGCAGAAAATAAATTCACAGTAACTTCGGTATTTAGTTATTTGATAATTTATGAAAAAGTAATGAAATTGGGTAAATGTTAAGAAGACAACATCCATTTTCCCAAAGCTTAGCATCTAGGGGTCTTCAACACAGTGAGGAACCTCACACCATATAGCAAGCCCTAAATGGTCCAAAAAGGTAAATTAAGTGAATAAATCAATGGAAACAAATAATTTTGATGAATTCAATTTATAATCATATATGTACAGTATAACTTCTTTGAATAACTAAATACCGAAGTTACTGTGAATTTAAATTCTGCATATGCGCATTTCGACAACTAATGTCTCTTCAGTGCAGATAAATGTTGTTCAATTTGTATATTTTAATGGTTTATATACTAAGATTGTCTTAAGTGAAACTTTTTTTCGGACAACTGATAAGTTATCAATTAATTTTATGTTTGCTAAGGTTTGCGCAACCCCGGGAAATATACGAACTAAGATGTAACATTCATCCAAATTTAGCAATAAATCCAACGAAAGCCGATGCTAGGAGTCGGCTTAAACTTATTATGAAGTATGAGTAAAGCGCATTGTTGAAGGCCGAAAGGTGACTTCAAGTTGACGAACAACAATAAAAGCGTTGTTCCTTTGCTTAGTTTTACCATGTATTTATAGAAACTTTGTCTTCTGTGCATTTACTTCATATCCTTTCATTGTTTATTAAGTTTTCTCTAATGACATGTCAAGTTTAAACCGGTTTTGACCCGTTAGATAAATTTTCTTTATTCAACGTATGTTGAATAAAGCTCCGTTCTATTTCCCACCAAATCTATTCGGAATACAATTCTTGGTGTTTATCATTGATCATTAGAGAAAAAGATTACACCACTTTATCCCGATTATTAGCATATTTTATCCACTCTCGATAGTTAAATTTAAAATTTTTTAAATGCTCGGGTAGCCTCGCAATTGAAATATTAAATTTTAACTATCTCTGTGGATAAAATATGGTAATGAACGGGATCTTTTGGTGTAATCTATATAACTTCACGTTCTTTCGTTCCTTGCTTAAATAAATATTTGGCACGCATACACTTCAACTGTAGAAAATTAATGTAAACTTTGATGCTATTTTCAAGATAGTACCTATTTTCGAAACAGAAAAGAAGATAACAAAATCTGTATTTTAAAACGGCGTCCCAATTTAGCTTTTAAAAGTTTGACAGAGGCCTTGATTGAAAACATAATAGGGTCTGTAAGTCTCGTTCTACTTTCAATTTCAAAGTTCGGAACTCTAAACATATAATGCGCTAAAACCGGCATCCGACTTTCCCACTTCCGGGACAAACTTCGCTTGACGTTACATAGAAAATGCCTTATTTTGATCAATTTCGGTCTAGGTTAAGGTTATAAAGTGTCTAATTCTTGAAAGATAAAACATTCTGGTTCAGAGAAAACGAATCATATTCTTAATTTGAGCTGTGAACCAAATATCCAACAATTTCTCATAATACTACAAAGGCACAATGTACCCGGTATCAACGTTTCACGTCTTCCCGGATTTGACTACCGACTATCACATTTTCACTTACAGAGTGACGGTTGCTTTAGCAAAGCGGGACATGCTTACCTTTCCGGAGCACCTGATGTCACTTTCAGTTTTACTGGAGTTCACACTGTGAGTGCCTTTGTTTTGAATGTTGTGATTTCCATTTCTGTGCCTTGTATCTGTCTAACGTCAGTGTTTTTTGTGTCTTACGTCATTGTTGTCTGTGTCGTCGTTTTGGCCATGTCTACGAACTTCGATTATTGTAATTTCCACTCCTTTGTTCCTTCAGTATTCTACTGCCGTTGTTTCACGTATATTCTTGGAGGTCACGAGACGAGACTTACAGCGCCTATTCTTTCCTTGACTTGTGTAAATGTAACCGATTGTCATCATGTACATATACTTTTTTGATAAACCCTTAATAAAAATAATTCTGTAGCAAATCTAAATACAAGACATTTGCATACAATAGAGGTAAATGAAATCGACCTCTGAAAGAATAGACATATTATATATCTGTCCTACAGATAATGAAACAATCTTTTCATTATTCGATGCAATTTCAGGTAAAAAAAATGAAGTTAAACTTGTATTCCCTAACATTGACTTATTAACGAAACGGACACTTTCATTCTCAAATCCGTAACTTATGTATAGTAATACATATCAAAAAAGTCGTACCAAAGTAAAATGGCCTCATGAAAATATGATGTTTTGAATCAGTTTGTAGTACACTGAATAGATGTAAAGAGTTAACAAACATTTCTGTTGAAGACAACGAACACAATTCCATTATGAAAGATAACTAAATACCGAATTCGAAAGAATAATAACATTTTAGGAATCAATGCTTGTCTGGTAACAAGAGAGGTTTGTCATTAAAGTTTCCCCCACAATAGTAAAAACGCTATAAACCTTTAATAATTAAGAATCATTAAACAAAGATTTACAACTTTGCAATAGATAAGTCATGATTTCATGTCATCGAGATAGAATTTTTACAGCTGTTGTTGATATTATTGGACAAATAATTGTTTAAAGATGCCAAAAAGGTACTCAAATTGTGCAAAATTAAAATTTAGAAAATCATAATTATTTCAATAAAAATGAAATGATAATTTTGATATGTTACATAAAATGATTTCAACCATATAAATACAGAGTTTGCTTTATTGCATGGCCAAGAGCTGGACAAGCAAGCAAAATGGCTTTCTTGAGAACATTTGCTTGTATTTTTAAAGTTTTATCTATCATTTTATACAACGGAGTTACAAGTGCTTTAAACACAAATATGCAAAATCAGAATGATTCATATTATTCAAGTTTTGATACAATATCTCAGGACAATTTATCGAAACAATCATCTACCAATAAACCTGACAAGTCCTCCATAGACGACCAGAATTTGAAAGATGCTGAATCTGTAACGACTCAATTAACAAGTTACGTCAACTCTACAGAACAGTCTACAAACTTTGTGTTAAATGTTTACAGTAGTAGTAAGGATGCCATCTTTTCTAGTATTTATTATAGCGATATTGCATCAAACATTCAAAGTGTAAATGCCACTACGTCAGATAGTCCTAACACTACAGTCCCACCGTCACAAACAAATCACGTTAATACCGAAAGGTCGCAAATTCTTAGCGGCAATGCAAGTGCGTCAGACAGTCTAACTGGTAAAGCGATTACTTCATACAATGATAATGTCAAAGTCACTACATCAGATATAACAATCGACAAATCGACAGTTACTGCTACACAAGGTTGGACTGATAAAACAATTTTTACAGAGAACATTCATTTGGTTAAGTCAAGTAGTTCTTATGATGAGACTGACATAACGGCAGAATATATTGATAAAATATCACTCATGTCTGCAGAAGACACCTGCAAAACATTCGGAAGATGTTTCTTTCAGACAGTTTTAAATAAACGACAATTCCGATTTTGTGGATGTGATTCACACTGTACTGTCTTTGGTGACTGCTGTCATGACTCGCCGTTCACCTTTGACCCATCTCAGAAATCGACGTCATATACATGTGCTTCGATATACAACTCGGGATTTCTCGGACGTTTAGGAATATTTGTTAAGCATAGATGTTTGGAAGACACGATGAATTCTGAGTCAATAGCAATGTGTAATCAAAACATAGCCGAAGCTGGTCCATACGTTGCTGACAATAACGGTACAATTTATAAAAACAAGTATTGTGCTGAATGTAACAATGTATATGACTATACGTCTTTTCAGATTAAAATAAATGATCTTGACGAAAAGTATTTTACTTCAAGCTACATTGATTTGACACTGATGGAACAGCTATCTGTTTACCTTTCCGATCCGGATGTTGAATATGAACAAATTATGCCGAATGGAATCGTGGGAAGGTCTTGTTTTAAGTACGACGAGGGTAGTATAAACAACTCATTTTGTTCAGACTATGTCATCAATCCTGTAATTGAACAAGTTGACTTGAATCAATTCAACATCTTTCGCAATTCATTTTGTGAAGAGATCACACAGCATGTTCGGTGCTTAGGCGGATTTCTTATGAGATTTCCGACGCATCGGGCTTATTCGTTATCTGTTTTGTTTTCCTTTTCCAGAAAAGATGGTGCTTGTGGTGGAATAAATGAGGTAAATATAGAAGTAGTACTTTAAATCAAATAATTTTCATTTTGACTGAATTTTTTATTCAATGCTTAACGTTTCCGAATTTTGACAGACTTAACGCCAATGAAAATATACTAAAAAGATGAAAAACAAGCTTTCCGAACATTAAAATTATAAAAATTTTAAGTAGTTAAACACATAAACACAGGCTCATATCCAAAAAAAAAATCCTATTGTACGTAGGAGTATGGCATTTTAAACGCCCGTATAATTCCTGACATTGTGTAATTATATTTAGAATATTTTAATGATACTAAAGTGTGTTTTTAAATTCAGATTTACAGCTGCTTATTTGTGTTAAGCTCCTTATTACGATGATTGGATGTCAGTATATTTGGTTGCAATTAATGGAACAATATGTGAACTTTATGACAAACGTGATTTATTGTTTACATTCTTGTGGAGAAAGCAACATCGTTGGAATTTATACAGAGATGAGGTTATGCTTTTTTATTTTGTCAGTAATGGTGTACATTTGGGTTTCTTGTTTTTTTTTTAATTAATTATATTTCCAACCATCTGTATATTTATTGTCCACAACTGCCGATTTTACTTGCCAAATTTTCTTACAATCAACTCGATGAGTGCCCTGTGATTGTCTATATGTTGTATTGTATATTGGTCCTTTTGTCGGGCAACGGTGTTATGGACGGGCATAGGAAAGAACATATTTTATAGCGATCAGGTCCGGCTATTGCATGAAAATGCCACATCACAGACATGAATTATTTAAATATCTCAAACGACGTGGTTTTGTAAGAGTGATTAAGATTTTTTTTACCTAATTTGAAAATGGGATAATATTTAATCAAGCTTCAAATAATGAAAATTCAAAATTTACATTTATCTTCTATTGTCGTTTGTTTCTCTCTACAAAGTTGGTTCATTTTCTTGTATTGTAGTGATCTTAATTCAATTTTGAGACGTTGTAGCGCAACTCGTACATATGGTTACGGTTAATCCAGATTTAGCGCCAATATACCTATCTCTCCAGCCTATGGAGTGTACATTTCATAGTTGATCTGTTACTGTCAAGCGTGTAGTTTGTACAGTGATTTCTTGAACGGAGCAAAAACAATATCCCAAAAGCTGCTTAGTCAGGGTTTTTTTTTTCAACCTATGCTACGTTAATTTCATCCCTCAAGAAATTATACGATCGTCACCATAACATCATTGAAAAATATGACGTGTCAGTATCCCAAATGAAAGTGGACATTTTCAGCTAGATTCACGTCTTCCCGGATTTGACTACCGACTTACATTTTCCTGGACTGACTCACTTACAGTGTGACGGGTGCTGTTAATAGAGCAAAACCCTTCCTGAGCACCTGATGTCACTTTAAGTTTAACTGGAGTTCACACTGTGAGTGCCTTGGTTTTGAATGATGTGATTTCTATTTCTGTGCTTTGTATCTGTCTAACGTCATTGTTTTCTGTGTCTAACGTCATTGTATTCTCTGTCTAACGTCATTGTTTTCTGTGTTCTTGTTTTGGCCATGTCTTTTTGTAAATTTCACACCTTTGTTCCTTCAGTATTCTACTGGAGTTGTTAGATACCATCGGATATTTGTTCTCTATCAGCTTTTGCACGTATTTCGTTTTTATCCAAATGGTTTGATTTGATCTGCACGGCAGAGACATAAGGTGTAAAAAACATTGATATGCAGAAACTAAACCAGCATTAACTTCGGTATTTTGTTATCAAATAACAGTTAATCGTTTGCCTATACCTGATTTCGAAAAGTTCATAGGTAGGAACTTTCAAACAAATATTCAATAATTAATTCATAACGATAACCTATCAAGCTAATTTCCATTCATAAAAGTGATTCTTCAAACTACCTATGAAATTTTCCTATCAAATGACAACACGAGGCAACGAAAGAAGATTTCATTTAATTTTCATTTTAGATTAAGTGAATAATTCAGCACTGTGATGAACATTTGAAATCTTTCTTAAAATTGATGGCAGTCTAGTCAGCAAATACGAGCGCTGTATAAAGGTATCATACCATCAATTATAATAAAAAGATATTAGGATAGATGCATATTTAAACATGAAATATTTTTGAGTTGTAGTTCTTCAGTGAATGTAAAGGGAAATTGCATATCTCATGTTAAAATAGTTAAAATGGTTCATATATTCTGCGTAATTAAACTGCACATTTTTCCAGGAGTTACATTAAAGATCTGTATTTTATTCCAGGAAGATCATATTAAAGGACAAGGTTCATTAACCTATAAAATCGGCCAAACAATTTCAAGTAATGTTGAGTTGTGTGTTCTCGATACTGCCGCACGTCTTACCGATTTTCCTTACTAGTCTCTCCCTTTAATTGCTTCACACTTTTGTTGTCACTTTTATTTCTTTGGAATAATTGCTTTATGATGTTCCAGAAGTGACTAATTTTTCGAGAAATCCAGTGCTAAATACAATGTTAGTGAACCTACTCCTTTTGTTTATAAAACGCTAGCTTGACCGTTGTAATAATAGTAAAACCAACTCATAACCAATAATTATAAACGCGATTACACTTATAATCTTTTACTCAAGATGTAACGGTACTGCAAACATGCATTGTTGTAATGGTTTATAAAACTAAAGTCAACGTGACAGTTACAATTTGAAAAAAAAATGTATTTGCAGAAAATTTAATTATAAAGCCTATCACAAAGCAAAGTAAATAGCCGTTTTGTCTCCGGAAACAAAAACAAATATGACGAAGCTTAAGAAGGCAGCACGAAATTCAAAATCAAGAAGATAACCTAACGAACAGCCTATCCGCTAGTAGTTACAAATTTAAACAGGAACACGTAAAAATGAAGCTTGGAAATATAAATCTGACTATTACTATAAGTTTTATTCGCATAATCACCATTAAGTGTTTAGGGAAAATCTTAAAATGAGTTCAACTGAGCAATCTTGATGACTATCTGCGCGAAAGAAAATGAATAGTATATATAATAAAATAATATACAGCCACCGTCTTTATGCTGAAATAACGACGTCATACTATGCTAAAATGATTTGTGCACAATTCGTTGATTGAATTTTTTACCCAGAGCGTAGCGCAGATAAACAAAAATAACGGAAACCCATATGTAAATCGACTACAAACCACCGGAATTATTTCGATTCTAATATGACGTATAATGATGGAGGTGTACCTTTGGTGTACAAGACAGCAACAGCCATTTCATATGATTAAATGACATTTTTGCACATAACATAGTATGACGTCGTCTGTTTCAGTGTTTAGGCAGTTGTGACGTCACTCATTATGTTATTGGAGATTTTCATATGGTTAGTCGTCATGGTTTCCATTGTTCAAATATCAGAATGTAAAATATTCCAGTTATATCAGCACGAGATCCAGGAACGTAAATCACAAAAAATAAACTAAACAGTACATGAAACAGAAGAAAGAAATGAAGATCTAATGGATAGCCTGGGCAACAAGTATTGAAAAGGGGAGACAAGGGCAAAAGCAGGTTATTATGCCTTCCATAGCACCTCAATATGGGATCTTTATACTAAATGAAACTTGATATTTCTTCTTAAATTTTGTCTGAAATGGTTTGCGGCCAGATGTTTTATGACATGGCAAAAAAGAATAGACACGACACTCGACTACCCACTAACCAGAGACTCATCTGACAGGTGTGAAGACGGAGAGCCTAAAAACCAGTTCAGGTGTCTTGTGTGCCCATGAATTTAACTAATTTAATGACAGTTTTTACATTTTCCACAAGGTACTTTTATTCGTCCACTTTTTTTGTGGTTTTCATTGATATTATTGTTCCGTTGGTACTTGTCTTCCTGCTTAAAAATCCCATGGAAAAAACACGGAATAACATGAAACATGTACAATGACTAAAAATTACAATAGTTATTGTAATATTTAGTCATTGTACATGTAGCATGTTAACATGGTACAGTTTGCTATATTAAACATGTTAAACACAAAAACAAAAGACAAACGTAGGCAACGATAGGAACTCAGGACAGCCGGGCATGCTACCGATACTTGCAAAATCCAGAGGTAGGGTAAAACCGGTTTATGGGTACCAAAACCTGTTTACGTGTACATAAACATCCCCTTTATCTGTCCCTTTTTCCTATTGTATAATAAACAAACGAATAAAAACGAATACATGTAGACTACTAACTCCATGACCAAAATCTGGGACGGCTTGAAGAACAGTATCCATTTTCCTAGAAACTGAATTTGTGGTTTTAGCAAACTCCGAAATCCAAAAAATTGGAAACCCAAGAATAATAGCAACTTCAAAGTAAATTAGAATAAAAAAGTTGCAAATGCATGTTTACCATTTGTTTGTAGCCTATTCACGTATGGGTGCCATGATACCGTTTTTCTTACTCTTAGCTCCGCTTTGCCAAGTCGAAGGGAATATATTCACGAAAGCTGGGAATACGAATGTAGTTTTGAATCCAATTATCAGCAGCAAATAAGTGCTTCTTTTGCAGTAATTTAATGTTATATTTCCTTTTCAGATTGATGAGCTTTGCTCCCAGGTACCTATTTACACAAATTCAACAGTTGAGCTGAAACTTCGTTTAATTTCTACACCAGCGTTATCAGAGTCAATGACAACTCAAGTGCTGTATGCGTTAATGTACTCTGTGTCTGGAAGAACTACGGTAGTCTCCAAAATACAGAGTATAAATATAACAAATAATTCAAATAATACCTTTCTCTTCTATGTAATTACCTTGAAAATTTTGAATCAAATGACAGGATCAATGCTTTTACAGTACCGCACCGAAATGAGTGAAATTAAATGGAGTATGGCTGTTTTTATATCATCATACAAGAAGACAGTACGTGTTCATGCTGAAAATATTGCAGTAGAGACGGTTGAACTTAAGGAATATACAACTACAATCTATCAGAATATCCAGGGAGATACACCAAAGTTTACAAGCTACCTGTCTACCCACAATGTTTATTGGAACACGTCAATGAAAGATGATATGACGTTTTGTCGTAATGTATTTGTAGATGGTATTTTTTCTCCTCAAGGACTGTTTTTACAAAAGGTAGCATGCCGCGGATATATAGCATTTCAGACAGTTTATCATGATGGAAAAAATATATATAAGGAAGTAATTACTTATACCGGTAGCTCTTTATCCGTCTTTGCTTTAGGTATATCAATAGTCATGTCCAGGAAACTTGACACAACGCGTTCAGTTCCTGGTAAAAATCTTGAAAATTTGTCAATTGCAATGTGTCTGTCAAATATTTTATTTATGATAGGCGTCGGGGCAAACGATAACTATTATGTTTGTTATGTAATTGGGGCTATAATTCATTATCTTTTGTTGTTAACGTTTTCATTTATGTCCATATCTATTACATATTTATGTCGTATTCTGACAAAGATGGCTTCCAATACATGTCATGACGGGGGTAATGATTCACGCAGAAAATGTTTGTTATCGTTTATTGGTTTTTGCATACCGTTATTGTTTGTACTGCCTACAGTTATTTTTGATTATTTTGGAGTTTACGGTTTTTCTGCCATGTATTCTGGATCTGTTTGTTTTCCGACCGGTTTTCTTTCTAATTTGGTATTCGTATCGGCTCCAGTTACTCTGTCCGTTTGTATAAATTTCGTAGCACTGGTCATCATTTTCGTTCAAGTCACATGTCACAGCTTGAAAATGAATCATGTGAGGAGATCCAAACCCTTTCAGCAAGGACGAGTTTACATCCGACTATGTGCATTTTCAGGAATATTCTGGATAGCCGGTATTCTTAGTGAGGTATTTGAAATTTCAGCCATTGACTATATTTTTATAGTTTTGTCTAGTTTACAAGGCCTGTGTATTTCTTTAGCTAATTTGACGACACGCAAAATGTGCAGAGAATGTAAGAGCACCCCTCAAAGAGAATAGATTATGATGAACGCCGAAGAGAATACACTAAGGGTAGCCGCAACAGATAATAGATTATGAACCTGGTCAATGAATTCTTACTAGATATTTCAAACAAGGCAACGATCAATCGCCAGTCTTAAATTGTGTATGTTTTCTTAACTACTTGAACCACTTTTTGTTGATAACTTTGAGGTATATTCCAATAGCTTCAAAAATTCCGTCTACAATAAAGTTATTTAATATATATCATTCAAATGAGGAAAAATGTAACATTTCTGTCTCAACTCTGATTCATGATTCTTTTTTACTTCGTACATGGATGAATATTTCTGTCAACTGTCTACGACGTTTCCACAGCAATAGGGGAGCAGCATGCTATATAACCGGTGTTACCAAAAATTTCTTTAGAAATACTTGTACCAAGTCAGGACCATTTTGTTTATGGTCTATTTTTAATGTTGAAAATCAAAGTTAAAAGTAAGTTTGAGTTTTTGGTAAAATGAATGTCAAACTATATATACATTTACGTATAAACTATACATTTACTTTGTTTTTGTGAAAGGGGGTTGTATATGTTGAAAGAAGAAACAAATTCAAGTAGATCAGGACTGAATACTTGCCAATTATTAAGAAATAAAGGCAAATTGATGTCCTTGTAACAACAAACTAAGGTGATTTTGTCTAAAATAATTACTCTATCGAACTACAAAATATTTAATATGTCATCCTTTTGCCCAATTTTAGGTAAATCATCTTTTTGTTTTTATTTGGGGTTGAATTTTTTTATAATTGTGTGACTAATGCAATGTCAAAATGATCGTTATGTTGAGGAAAACGGATTTTTGACTTTTGCAGTTAATGAAAACAAAAATATCCAAATGTCTTTCTTCAAGTAGTTTAAACTTAAAGATGCTTTTGTCCTGAATGCATTGATGATAACTTTAAATTGAAGTTTTTTACATGCAAATTATGTATTAAAAGTTAAAGTTGCGATGTTCACATGCAAGGGATATTTGTTTATCAAAATGCAGGTTTATTTCTATTTTCAATGATAATAGCAGGTATATTGACGATATCCTTACTATTGACAATCCCCAGTTTTTGGCTTATGTTGACACCATTTACCCACAACAACTGAAACTAAATGAGGCAAACAATGATTCTAAATACTGCCCTTTTCTGGATNCAGCACCCGTCACACTGTGAGTGATTCAATCCGGGAAAATGTCAAAGTCGGTAGTCAAATCCGGGAAGACGTGAATCTAACTGAAAATGTCCACTTTCATTTGGGATACTGACATGTCATATCTTTCAATGATGCTATGGTGACGGCCATAGAAAGAAGAAACAAATTCAAGTAGATCAGGACTGAATACTTGCCAATTATTAAGAAATAAAGGCAATTTGATGTCCTTGTAACAACAAACTAAGGTGATTTTGTCTAAAATAATTACTCTATCGAACTACAAAATATTTAATATGTCATCCTTTTGCCCACTTTCAGGTAAATCATCTTTTTGTTTTTATTTGGGGTTGAATTTTTTTATAATTGTGTGACTAATGCAATGTCAAAATGATCGTTATGTTGAGGAAAACGGATTTTTGACTTTCGCAGTTAATGAAAACAAAAAATATCCAATTGTCTTTCTTCAAGTAGTTTAAACTTAAAGATGCTTTTGTCCTGAATACATTGATAATAACTTTAAATTGAATTTTTTTACATGCAAATTATGTATTAAAAGTTAAAGTTGCGATGTTCACATGCAAGGGAAATTTGTTTATCAAAATGCAGGTTTAGAAATAGATCTATAAAGAAAAATGCTATGTACAATATTGAGTTTTGAGAATTTTCGTGTTTAATGTATAATTCAAATAAAAAATACTGAGAGTACTGTCAATTTAGGTTCTTCATATGCGCATTTCTTCCACTTATGTCTCATCTCTGCAGATTAAATCAAAACAATTGGGAATCCATGAACCTAAATATGTGTTAAAGCTGATGGAGAACAAATTACCAATATATAGGATCTAAATATGAAAGCCAAATTCAGTTAAGGACAGAGATATGCAAGAGAGAGATACTCCTTTGGTTTCAACAAAATGTTCTTAATTTTAGATATTGCAAATTTTCAAATAAGATCGGTTTTCGGGCCAGCACCGAAGTACTAGCTACTTGGTTGGTGAATAACCTCGGGGACTAACAGTCAACCAGCAGTGGCATCGGCCCAGTGGTAATAAATAACTAAAAGTAGCAAAAAAATAATAAATGTGTAATGCAAATGCATAGTTTGATTTGTTTGCAAAATATCCAGTTTTCAATATTGGTAGTTTATTGAACAACCGTACTTTTTTTTATCATTTTTGGAGTGTGAATGAAATGGTTTCTTTAAGAAAAACACATTTGTTTGAAAAGTAATGTTGATCAAACCTACAAAAAAATGAAAAGGGGCCTCGTTTTACGCAAGAATACACCCAGTTAGCAATATAAAACTACACGGCATTTACAAAAGAAATTGACTTCAATATCACATTCAATATACTCTCTCTCTTAAAATTCAAATAGATTTTCTGAAAAGAAAAGACTACACAAATACAACGGCAAACGAATACAGAAGCAAAAATGATGAAAGGGGGATTCCAAAATCAGAAGTCAAAAATCTCGACAATTCATAACCAACACGGATTAAGACAACGTGACAAAGACATAAAAAATGAACAAGAACGCCACAAAACTATAGCACTACTAGTGTGAACCCCTACAAAAACTAAGGTGCTCTTGAAGGGTAAGCATGATCTGCTCCACGCGTGGCACCCCGTCAAAAAGATAGCTATAATATGGCGATGAAATTTATTTTTGGTACTCTCAAATAGTACCAAGGTATAAGTTGAAGAGATTTTGTGAATCTATTCAGTGCTAGGCCAATAACAAGGACAAATCGGAGCACAAACAACACCAACGAAGACAAAACTAAAATATGACATGTGGTATATACAAGATAACAAAAAAACAACAACAACAACAACAAAAAAAAACTAAACGATTAAAATGTGAATTCTAATAATGAATAATTCTTATATGATTTGCATAATAGGACATACGCTGATATGATTGGTTGAATTTACTTCCGGTTGCAATTGCTAAAGTCGTTTATTTTTCGATAGACGACGTTGACCGAACTACATTTAAGTTCACCTTATAAATTCATACGCCAAGTGAATCAAATAGAACAAAAATGTGCGATTGGCATTATAAAAGTAATAATTTAATTACTTACCATCAAATTAAAAGATTTATAAGGCTTAAACTACGTTTGAAAGGAATTTATGGGAGTATAAACGGAACCAAGTCACTCACAAACATATCATAAAAGTCCTTCTGACTTTTATTTGTTTGTGAGTGAATTGGTTCCGTTTATACTCCAATAAATTCCTTTAAAACGGTGTTTAATCCTATAATATTTGTCAGAACGGGTTTGTTTCTGCTTGTAATACAGTTTGTTACCCTAAAGAAGATATAAGATTATATAAGGAAAATTATGAAATAAATAAGAGAAATAATATTTCTCCCTTTAAACATCTTCTAGTACGAACGGTGGATGTTTTAACAACTGCAGTATAAAACCGAAGGACGAGGAATGTGGCATATACAAAAAACAAAGAATAGAGACATGGCAAAAAAGAGAACACAGAAAAACAAAGACACGAGACAGCCACAAGGCATGGAAATATGCAGAACGACATTCATAACTAAGGCACTTATAGTTTAAACTTCCATGAAAACCGGAAGTTACATGAAGTGCTCCAGTAGGGTAAGCATGTCCTGCTTCACTAGTGGCACCCTTAACACCAGAAGTCAAATTCAGTGTCAAGTAGAAACCGATTTGTCAAATATGTGAATATATGAAATCTAGGTGAAAATATCCGTTTTTATTTGGGACACCGATACCTCATATCTCTCAATGATTACATGATTACGAAAATAGAATTTCTATTGGGGGATGAAAGTAACAAAGGTTGATCAAATCTCTGACTTGGTTGTTTTTGAGACAGTGTTTTTGCTGTAGTAGAAAGAATCACTATAAATCATATGCTCGACAATAACGAATCAACTGTAAAATGTTTTCTCCATAGGCTTGAGAGGTAGGTATACTGCTACTGAAAAAAGTGAAGTTAAAATCATCACGTTTAGCTCAGATTTCAAACGTTCATTTTTGTCGATGTATATCAAAAGATCTGAAGTAGGAGTATCAGTGGTCTATAATTTCAAGCTCATTGGGATAGATCGGGGGTGAATATGCCGTAAATTTTGGATTATTAAGAGAAGGTATTTCAACTATGTAGCGGAAGCTATGTTGAAAGGAATGGGCTAAATGTTTTTGTTTTTCCTCTGTAAGCCCTGTAAAAACTTTGCAACAAACGAGTATATGAAAAGGTAAGCTAAAAGTCGTGCACAGCCAGTTCCCATGGTAGTCCCAATGGCTGAAAAACGCAGTTCTTAAAAATAAAAATGATATTATTTGACTTTCTCTACTACTAAAACCGGGAATCTTCTTTCTCCATTTTTGATCCAGAAATATTGAAGAATCAAATCAGAAATCACTGTTTTCAGTTTATTGTGCGGCTGTGTTTTATAAAGAGTACAAAATTCAAAAAATTGTAAGCTATGTCAGTGGGTGAGACTGGTTGACGATAGCTGTCGAAAGAGACCTTAAAAATGTTTTAAAATCCACAACACATAGTCACTTTTCAGGCCACCTCTGACTGCTGTCAATAAAGTAATAAGGAGCTTAAAAAGAGGCTTAGTGATGCATCTTTAAGACCCCACGATGCACGAATCTCTGTATGGATTCTTCTGAAATTTCGGGACCCAGTAGATGCAAGGGAGCTGATTATTTTCATCATCTGCTTTGATGCCAAAGAAGCTATAAAAAGTATTTAATAATCTCATCCCTTGATAGTATACTAGGAGTATAAGGTGGGTGCAAAAGTAGGGTTTCTTAATTTACCAACCGAAAATGAAGACAAAAAAAAACATTAAAAAAACCTGTTGACACGTAAATACTTTATACAACTAATTATGGTGATATGCACACACATTATACAAGAAAACATGGTAATGTGTATATGTACTGATTTACTATATCAATACATGAGCATATGTACAAACATAACACAGCAAACTGTGCTGATTTGTACAGACATAACATTATAAACTTAGTGATTTGTACAAACATTGTGCACCAAACATGGTGATTTGTACAGACCTTATACAAAAAAAAAATACAATATGTAAAGACGCTACACAACAAAAGCATAGTGATATGTACAGATATTACACTAAAATAATTAATATGTAAAGATATTGCACAACAAAAAAAATGTTATAGGCAGAGACATTAAACAACAAATACGATGACATGCACACAACAAAAGACAATGTGATATGTACAGACATTATACAACAAAACATTATGATACATTGTATGTAAAGACGCTTCACAACAAATAATGGTTTACGCCATCTGACCAATGTTATATGAATATTTTTTTTCCTTACTTCGTTTTTTTTTATTTATTCAGACACAGATTATATTTCTTTTTATTGTAGACAAAGTAGCCACAGGAAACAGGGATAAATCACAATACTACCGTTCCAGATCAAACAACAACAAAACAAAAAAAAAAAAAAAAAAAAAAAAAAAAAAAAAAAAAAAAAAAAAAACAACAACAACAACAACAACAACAAAAAAAAACAAAAAACAAAACAAAACAAAAACCCAACATCACTTCAACTTGAACTTTAAACTTGAAATATCTATATTTTGGAAAATTTGCTTAAAACTAAGGAGTATCTTTTTCTTGCATAGCTATGTCCTTATCTTATTTTGGCTTTCATATTTAGATCTTATTGGTTATTTGTTCTCTTTCAGTTTTTACACATATTTCGGTAAATGGACTTCCAACTGTTTTTGATTTTATCTGCACTAAAGAGACAAAATTAACATCCTGCTGATGAACTGATGAGCAGTGTTGTTAGTACAATTAGGTGTAGAACACTAACTTCCCTACCAAGTTGCTTATTTTATACTTTATACAGACTTTAATGTTGAAGATGCTCGTATTAATTTGAAATTTTGAAATCGGTAAATTAGTTTCATAAATCACGAATATAATTTTTATATCTGCTGCCTAGAGGAATACATACCATACTAAGAAAATAGAAAAAATCCCTTATTTCTATTTAGGATACTTTTAACCATCGGCATGGTATCTTGCCATGTTTGATGTATAGATGTAGTTTTTGTGCTTCGTGCAGATTACTAGATTATATAATTATTTCTGTCTTTTAACAGGAAAATCAACTTTTTCTTAATGCAGTTTTATTTTCTTTTTAACAGTTATCAACGAGTATTTTACCCACATTTGTCATGTTATTTTATTTCTAGTTTTGTCACTTGCGCATTGCTAGAAAATGATTTTATAAATCGACCGAGAATTGTCTTTCTTTGCATATCATTGAAACAGTAAAAAAAGGGTATCAACAAATAAATCAACAAAAGAATAAGAATAAAACAAGAAAAATTGTATCCATGGTAAAACATGCTGAAACCATTTTTGTTTGTAAATATTGTCACACTCTGATTATTCATGCTAAAAAAAGTTTTATTCAAAAAATGCTTTAAATAATTTCTTTACTGAAGTCTGATATTATAAATGATTCATGGATGCATGTTCTACCCCTTTTTCGTGTTATACAACAATACAACAATCTATTATTGGAAAAAGTGGGCGTTAGGTATTTAAATGTTAACTGTTCAAAGCTAAAAATACACTTCGATTTTTCAACTAAAAATAACTACGTAGGAGATCAACTGTATTTTAATGCACGTTTCATACTAGTGTCAAGCTAGCCGACAATAATAGTTAGCCGTCAATAATCTAGCCCACAATAAAAATTGGCGCGTTCGAATAATATTTTGTAAATTCTTAACAAAAATGAAGTTTTTATAGAATAATTAGTAAATTAGAAGCAAATTAAGGTTGTTTATTAACCAACTACATACAATATGATAGAAAATGCCTATTTATTATCAGGGAGAAATTTTCACAGCCGGTTATTACGAGATCCAAAGCAGGGCCATTACAGCCAGAACACAGGGCATTATTACAGGGCCATTATTGATCACGTGACACAGAATTAAAGAAACTGCTCTCAGTTCACACCTCTATCTACTATTATCAATTTTACCGGATGTAATTTTATGTTCATGAAATAGACCATATTTCTTTTTGTACTTCAGCAGTAAGCCCTAATGCAGTTGTATGGAGAATATTTTTTTTGTTCAAATATTTGACCCTACTTGTGACCACTCATTTTAACCATCCCATCATAAGGAAACCGAAAATATACATCTTTTCTTGATTTTCTGAAGAAAAAAAAATTGTGTACTCCAGCGGTAAACCCTAATGCAGCTGTATGGAGAATAATTTTTTTTTGTTTCCAATATTTGACCCTATTTGTGACCACTCATTTAAATCATCTAATCATAAGAGATCCGAAAATATACATCTTTTCTTGATTTTCTGAAAAAAACTTTTTTTGTACTTCAGCGGTAAACCATAATCCAGCCGTATGGAGAATATTTTTTTTTGTTTCAAATATTTGACCCTACTTGTGACCACTCATTTTAATCATCTCATCATAAGGGATCCGAAAATATACATCTTTTCTTGATTTTTTTCAAAAAAGTTTTTTTGTCCATTGGGGTAAATCTTAACCCAGCTGTATGGAGAATTTTTTTGTTTCAGATATTTGACCCTACTTGTGACCTCTCGTTTTACTCATCCTATCACTAGGGATTCGAAGATATACACAATTCCTTGATTTTTTATAACGTTTTTTTACTTAAGCAGGGTAAAATCTTGTATAGCAACTTTTTTGTTTCAGATAAGACTTTTTTTGTGATCCCACAAACGACTTTTCATGTAAAAAATGAATTTTCAGAAAATTATTTTACATACATTTACATTCACTTATCAATCTATTTAAGCCAATTAATCTGGTTAATAAAAGTCGGCGTTGCCCCGTGCCATTACAGCTATCCTCAGGCCATTATTACAGACCTCGAACACATAGCAGGGCCATTATGGAAATACCCATTTATTAATACTATAGTAATAATTAACGGTAATTATATATAAATGGGGCTCTCTTGCAGGTCCGCGCTGCTATAAATAAACACAAATGACACAAAATCATACGCAATACACACTGATTGATTAAAAAAGATATTCAACGAGAAACCTCAAGTTTATTTTAAAAATGTCCTTTGACAATATAAAAAAAATCAATAAAGAAAATCGGCAAACGAGTACTTGAAAGAGCATACGGAAATGAGTAATAAATCCAGAACCATTTAAGCACATACGTGAATATAATTCTAAAATGACACAAAATAGTGCATTAATGAAACAAAAATCGATCCTGAAAGAAAACAGATAAGATATTAAACGTTTTAAAGAGTGTACCCTAGGTAATTGCGAGATCGGAAAATTAAACCAACTTGATGACTGTGGCCTGGACCTTCACAGATAGTTCGCCAAAACGACCCTTTGGCTGCAGGTAGGTACATGCAATACCTTTCATATGAGACTGACCTACTGGACCCTACGGGTGCAGGGGTCAGACCCTATGGCTCAAATGAAAGGTCTTACATGTACCTATCTGCAGCATAAGGGTCGTTTTGGCGAACTCTCTATAAAGGTCCAGCCGACATGAATCAAGTTGGTTATCACTGTTTGTTTACTAACCTTTATCGGGTACCCTCTTTGAAACGGCCCCTGACTGGGCCCTACGGATGGAGGGGTCAGAAACTATGACTCATATGAAAGGTATTGCATGTACCTACCTGCAGCCATACGGTTGTGTTGGCGAACTCTCTGTGAAGGTCCAACGCATATTCATCAAGTTGGTCCAATTTTCCGATCTCGCACCTACCTAGGGTACACTCTTTGAAACGCCCCCTCACTGGACCCTACGGGTGCAGGAGTCAGACCCTATGCCTCAAATGAGAGTTCTTACATGTACCTTTCTGCAGCCTAAGGGTCGTTTTGGCGAACTCTCTATAAAGGTCCGGCCGACATGTATCAAGTTCGTTTTCACTGTTTACAAACCTTTATCGGGTACCCTCTTTGAAACGGCCCTGACTGGACCCTACGGGTGCAGGGGTCAGACCCTAAGGCTCAAATGAAAGTTCTTGCATGTACCTACCAGCAGCCTAAGGGTCGTTTTGGCGAATTCTCTATAAAGGTCCGGCCGACATGTATCAAGTTGGTTTTCACTGTTTACAAACCTTTATCGAGTACCCTCTTTGAAACGGCCCCTGACTGGACCCTACGGGTGCCGGGGTCAGACCCTTAGGCTCAAATGAAAGTTCTTGCATGTACCTACCTGCAGCCTAAGGGTCGTTTTGGCGAATTCTCTATAAAGGTCCGGCCGACATGTATCAAGTTGGTTTTCACTGTTTACAAACCTTTATCGGGTACCCTCTTTGAAACGGCCCCTGACTGGACCCTACGGGTCAAGGGGTCAGACCCTGAGGCTCAAATGAAAGTTCTTGCATGTACCTACCTACAGCCTAAGGGTCGTTTTGGCGAATTCTCTATAAAGGTCCGGCCGACATGTATCAAGTTGGTGTTCACTGTTTACAAACCTTTATCGGGTACCCTCTTTGAAACGGCCCCTGACTGGAACCTACGGGTGCAGGGGTCAGACCCTAAGGCTCAAATGAAAGTTCTTGCATGTACCTACCTGCAGCCTAAGGGTCGTTTTGGCGAATTCTCTATAAAGGTTCGGCCGACATGTATCAAGTTCGTTTTCACTGTTTACAAACCTTTATCGAGTACCCTCTTTGAAACAGCCCCTAACTGGACCCTACGGGTGCAGGGGTCAGACCCTCAGGCTCAAATGAAAGTTCTTACATGTACCTATCTGCAGCTTAAGGGTCGTTTTGGAGAATTCTCTATAAAGGTCCGGCCGACATGTATCAAGTTGGTTTTCACTGTTTACAAACCTTTATCGGGTACCCTCTTTGAAATGGCCCCTGAGTGGACCCTACGGGTGCAGGGGTCAGACCCTAAGGCTCAAATGAAAGTTCTTGCATGTACCTACCTGCAGCTTTAGGGACGTTTTGGCGAATTCTCTATAAAGGTCCGGCCGACATGTATCAAGTTGGTTTTCACTGTTTACAAACCTTTATCGGGTACGCTCTTTGAAACGGCCCCTGACTGGAACCTACGGGTGCAGGGGTCAGACCCTCAGGCTCAAATGAAAGGTCTTAAAGGTACTCATCTGCAGCATAAGGGTCTTTTGGCAAACTCTCTATAAAGGTCCAGCCGACACGTGTCAAGTTGGTTTTCAGTGTATGCAAACGTTTACCGGGAACCCTCTTTGAAACGACTCCTGACTAGGCCCTACGGGTGGAAGGGGTAAGAAATTATGACTCATATGAAAGGTTTTGCATGTACATACCTGCAGCCTTACGGTGGTCTTGGCGAACTCTCTGTGAAGGTCCAACCCACATTCATCAAGTTGGTTCAATTTTCCAATCTTGCACTTACCTAGGGTACACTCTTTGAAACGACCCTTCGCTGGACCCTACGGGTGCAGGGGTCAGAGCTTATGACTCAAATGAAAGTTCTTACATATACCTACCTTCAGCCTAAGGGTCGTTTTGGCGAACTCTTTATAAAGTTTCGGGCGACATGTATCAAGTTGGTTTTCACTGTTTACAAACCTTTATCGGGTAGTCTCTTTGAAACGGCCCCTGACTGGGCCCTACGGGTGGAGGGGTCTGAACCTATGGCTCATATGAAAGGTATTGCATGTACCTACCTGCAGTCAAAGGGTCGTTTTGGCGAAAACTCTGTGAAGGTCCAGGTCACATTCATCAAGTTGGTTCAATTTTCCGATCTCGCACTACCTAGAGTACATTCATTGAAGCGGCCCCTGACTAGACCCTACGGCTGCAGGGGTCAGACCCTATGGCTCAAATGAAAGGTCTTACATGTACCTATCTGCAGCATAAGGCTCGTTTTGGCGAACTCTCTATAAAGGTCCAGCCGACACGTGTCAAGTTGGTTTTCACTGTATACAAACTTTTATTGGGTACCCTCTTTGAAACGGCCCCTGACTGGGCCCTACGGATGGAGGGGTCAGAACCTATGGGTCATATGAAAGGTATTGCATGTACCGCCTAAGGGTCGTTTTGGCGAACTCTCTATAAAGGTCAAGCCGACATGAATCAAGTTGGTTTTCACTGTATACAAACTTTTACCAAGTACCCTCTTTGAAACGACCCCTGACTAAGCCCTACGGGTGTAGTGGTCAGAACCTATGGCTCATATGTAAGGCATTGCATGTACCTACCGGCAGCCTAAGGGTCGTTTCGATGAACTCTCTGTGAAGGTCCAACCCACATTCATCAAGTTGGTCCAATTTTCCGGTCTGACACTTACCTAGGGTACACTCTTTGAAACGTCCAATGACTGGAACCTACGGGTGCAGTGGTCACAGCCTATGGCTCAAACAAAAGGTCTTGAATGTACCTATCTGCAGCCTAAGGGTCGTTTTGGCGAACTTTCTGTGAAGGTCCAACCCACATTCATAAAGGTGGTCCAATTTTCCTCTCTCGCACTTACCTACGATACACTCTTTGAAACGGCCCCTTACTTGACCCTACGGGTGCAGCAGTCACACCCTATGGCTCAAGCGAAAGGTCTTGAATGTAGCCTAAGGGTCGTTTTTCATTCATTGCAACGGCCCCTGACTGGGCTCTACGGGTGCAGGGGTCAGACCTAATGACTCAAATGAAAGGTCTTGCATGTGCCTACCTGCGGCCTAAGGGTCGTTTTGGCGAACTCTCTATAAAGATCCGGCCGACACGTGTCCAGTTGGTTTTCACTGTTTACAAACCTTTATCGGTTACCCTCTTTGAAACGGCCCCTGCCTGGGCCCTATGGCTTGAAGAGGTCAGAACCTATGGCTCATATGAAAGGTATTGCATGTAGATACCTGCAGCCAAATGGTCGTTTTGGCGAACTCTCTGTGAAGGTCCAGGCCACATTCATCAAGTTGGTTAATTTTTCCGATCTCGCACTTACCCAGGGTACATTTATTGAAACGGCTCCTGACTGGGCCCTACGGGTGCAGGGGTCAGACCCTATAGCTTAAATGAAAGGACTTGCATGTTACTATCTGCAGCCTAAGGACCGTTTTGGCGAACTCTCTATAAAGGTCCAGCCGACACGTGTCAAATTGGTTTTCACTGTATACAAAGCTTTTTCGGGTACCCTCTTTGAAACGACCTCTGACTAGGCCCTACGGGTGCAGGGGTCAGAAACTATGACTCATATGAAAAGTATTGCATGTACCTTCCTGCAGCCTAAAGGTCGTTTCGGCGAACTTTCTTCGAAGGTCCAACCCACATTCATCAAGTTGGTCTAATTTTCCGATCTCGCACTCTTTGAAACGGCCCCTGACTGGACCCTACGGGAGCAGGGGTCAGACCCTATGACTCAAATGAAAGGTCTTGTTTGTACCTACCTGCGGCCTCAGGGTCATTTTGGCGATCTCCCTATAAAGGTCCGGCCGACACGTGTCCAGTTGGTTTTCACTGTTTACAAACCTTTATCGGGTATCCTTTTTGAAACGGCCCCTGACTGGGCCCTACGGATGGAGGGGTCAGAACCTATGGCTCATATAAAAGGTATTGCATGTGCCTACCTGCAGCCAAATGGTCGTTTTGGCAAACTCTCTGTGAAGGTCCAAGCCACATTCATCAATTTGGTTCAATTTTTCGATCTCGCACTTACCTAGGGTACACTCTTTAAAACGTTTTATATCTGATCTGTTTTCCTTCAGGATCGATTTTTGTTTTATTTATGCACTATTTTGTGTCAGTTAAGAACTATATTCACATATGTGCTTAAATGGTTCTGGATTTATTCCATTTCTCATTTCCGTGTCCTCTTTCAAGTACTCGATTGCTTATTTATTTTTTATTGATTACTTTTTTTATATTGTCAAAGGCATTTTCAAAATAAACTTGAGCTTTTTTATCTTAGATTTATCGTTGAATATCTTCTTTAATCAATCAGTGTGTATTGCGTATGATCTTGTGTCATTTTTGTTCATTTATAGCAGCGCGGACCTCCAAGAGAGCCCCATTTATATATGATTATACAACCTTAATTTGCTTCTAATTTACTAATTATCTGTATAAAAACTTTTTTTTTGTTAAAAATTTACAAAATATTATTCGAACGCGCCAATTTTTATTGTGGGCTAGATTATTGTCGGCTAACTTTAATGTCGGATATTATTGTCGGCTAGCTTGACACTAGTGAGTTATACACCACGGAACTCAACAATGAATAGGATATACAATGGTCAACAAAATAAAAATCCACAATCTGTATTTTCCCAACACATCGAAACAATTTCAAGCTCTTGTGTGAAAAATATTATTTTCTAAAATTCTACCTTTCTAACATGTATATAAATCATTTTACCTATTCATATGAAAAAGAAAGGAAATGGGGTAAATGTCAAGGAGACAACATACCATATCCAGGTTAAAACGACCCAAAACAAAGTAAATAGTAATGCAATTTCACCATGACTTTGTCACCCAAAAAACATGCTTTCATCGTTGCTGGAATATTTCACACTGTTTGTATGAGAGATCGGAGGGGGGGCAATATTTCTTTGCAGCGGGAAAGCATATTTTATATATTAAGCTTTACATTTAGAACGGATGCACCGTAATAATTGTGACAAGACTCTGATTTACCTTTAAAATCGAAAATGAACTCGCATTTTTGGTCACTCTTGCTTCGAAACAGACACCCCGCATATTCCTGAATGTTCCGTTGAACGCGGGGAAATAGCTTTCCAATTTTGATGCCAAGGTAAATTTTTTTCTAATGATTTGAATCTAAAATGCTTTCATGTGATATTGACTGTGTGTACTAAAAATAATTAATAGTGCATGAATAAAATTTTCCTGTTTTCTGATTGGCCGTTAATTCACTTTCACGGGATAGTAATATATACGCTATATATATACGCGTTATATTCTAAAATTAGACCAACAGCAGAAATGTGGAATGAATAGCGGTCAAGCGGAATGTGAAATAGAAAACACAAGAAAAATGACACAAGACAGATGATATTGTTCTGATTGTTCGTTTTATTAAAATAAATCAATTGAATATAGCTGTGGATTTTTAATAACGCCAGTAATTGAATTCTTTTTTGTGTTTAATTTTTAAGTTTTGAGAATTTCACAAATAATATGTTTAGATAAGATACAATTGTGGTACTAGAGATGGTTAGAGCGCCTGTTGTAAATCAAGTTTAGTCATGTAATACATCAATTTCTGACTTTGTATTAAGTCGCCATCGTTATTTATCAACCCTCAAAAATATATATTCACCTCGCCTATGGCTCGATGAATATTGCATTTTATTGGGTTGATATGATAAATCACGATAGCGACTTGCAACAAAGTCATTAATTGTATATGATACTGCCCGATTAAAAGTGGGGTTTCAGGAAACTTTGTCGGGTATATTTTGACTCGCAAATTCTACAGTAGCAGATTGAAGTAATAATTGGAGTATTGCGTTTTGTAAAGAAAAGGGAAGATTTCAATACATGTATTTTACATCATCAAGGGTAAATATAAATACCTCCGAACCCGGCACCTGAATCGGTGTCAGGGCTTCGTCTTAAGTGCTGAAAATGCATTCCCAGGTCACGGATATATATTGGAACGCTTTGTCGTTGTGGCTTATAAACTTGTCGTGATATGGAAAGCCCCACCATGTGCTATTGTAGACTAACTACAAGTGTAGAAACTCTACTCTTTATGCAGTCTGAAGATCTCTACTCAAAGTTTTTTTTAAAAGCCTCTCGCGTTGGTAAAGATGATTGAATACTTTCTACCCTTACACATTTCATCCCTTTCCAGTGGTAATAAAAACTCGCAGACCAAGTTGTCTCTTTCACTTTTATTATCATTCTTCTCTACATATTGGGAAATGATACACTTCTTCTTATCCCGATATAGCTGAAATGTGAAATGGGCGTAACAATCAATACTAATTTTTGCGGATATTGTTCCTGACGAAACAAATTGTAAGGTCAAGTCACCAAAAACATTCTTCTCTGGTGATCAGTTTTAGAAATATAGATTACGCTAAAAGATCCCGTTCATTGCCATATTTTATCCACTAGAGATAGTTTAATTCTAACATTTTAATTGCGAGGCTTGCCGATCATTTTAAAATCTCAAATTTAAGTATCGATAGTGGATAAAATATGGTTATAATCGGGATTAAGTGATGTAATCTTTTTCTCTAATGATAAACACAGAGAATTGTATTCAGAAAAGATTTGACGGGAAATAGCACGGGGCTTTATTCCACATACTTTGAATATGAAAATTGATCTAACGGGTCAGAACCGGTTTCAACTTGACATAATATTAGAGAAACTGAAATAAAAATTCAACAGATACGTGAACGTATATCCGTGTCCTATTCCGAATACAAAAAAAATTGAAACAAGTCACCTTTTTGATTACTGTATATACGAAAGAACAAGAGCAAGTGCATTGTGTATATTTTTGTTCTGAATGGTCATCTTTTTTGTTTTGTTTTGTTTTGTTTTGTGTCTATTTTCACCAAATGTCACATAATTCTATTCTATAAGAATAGAATATTTATCTTCACTGGCACCAAGAATAGATTCTTTATCTAAAAAATCGCCCAAGCCCTCCCCCCCCAGAAAATCAAATGCTCGCCCCTACCTGTTTGGTTTAGTAATGCACAAACTTATCTCCTAAATGTAATTCCTCCACCTATTTTAAGCACTCTACTTATCCACTACGAAATGGAAATGACCTAATAGTACCATTTTGTAGACAGAATCTTTCTTCCCATCTACAGTAAGAGAATGGATTTAACTTTACGACTTGCAACCTTTATCAAATTTAAAACGAGCTTAAACATATCTCATCACTGAATATTTCAAAGCCTCCGGAATATTTTTCGTACGGACCGAGAAAATTAAACATTATACTTACTCAACTCCGCTGTTCTGCTTCATTTCTGTATTACGAGCAAGGAAAAGCCCCGGTGTAGTTGAAGTGCTCCTCGCGGGGATGCCAATCATTTCCTTTTCCTTTGTAATAAATACGATGGTATACGTCAAGATCTACGTAGAAATCATAACTTTGTTACAATTTGAGACTGAAGTAAATCTCAGATTGCTAACACGAGGTAGCGAAGTATTGTTCACGGAAATGAATAACTAAATACCGAAGTTACTGTGAATTTATTTTCTTCATTGCGCATTCGACAACCTCTGTCTCTTCAGTCCAGATAAAATCTAAATGAATGTTGCTATTTTTGATGAAGTCTGTAAGTTCTTTAAAAACTCAAAACGTTTCCTAATCGTGTAATGGATCTATTAATAAATTTCAGTATTCGAGTCGATGATATACACGACGGTTGTTAATATTAGTACTATATCATATGGTTATTCCATGAATATTGGGGAATATTGTCCCGGGTAGAATTTTATATTGCACGAGATTGCGAGTGCAATATATTTTCTACGAGGGACAATATTCCCCAATATTCATGCAATAACCCTTTTATTGTATAGCAAAGCTAAAATTACCACGAATAAGCCAATTTTGTTGTCAATGACGTCAAGAAATTTAAGTCATATTTTCACTAGTGCAATACACGCTAACTTTTGGTTGCTTTCTTAGGGAAATATTATAAATAATTCTGTCTACTGTTGCTGCATGCTCTACATATTTGTAATGTATGGGAGAAGACTTCATTGTGTCCAATCCCTGAGCAAATAAAATTATTATAATCTAAACCTGTTCGTGATAACCATGATGCAAAGCAGATGTTTCAAATAAAAATTGATTGTTTGCGCTATGTGATAAAAGGAAAATTTTGAAATATGGCACTTAATTAGAAAATATCTGTTCCCATGGAAACGGAATTTCCTGACAGGTAGGTTTTCAATACAAGTCAGTTATAAAGCGGCTTTGCAAGATGATAAAGTATTGAGGTGTTACTAAAATGTAAGTCACTTTATTCGTTTGCCAGGTATATTATTATAGATAAAACAGATTTTGAACTATATTTAAGGGTTATTAAATTTTATTAAGTTACTTGTAACTTGAATATAAGCTTGATTACGACAACGTATAATTTTGATTGTCGTGATGTGAAAAGTAGTCCTTTTATTTAACTAATTTGTTTCGTATATACGGAAGCCATGGAAGCGCACTGTTGCCACATGAAGAAAAAAAATATCTCGAAATTATGAGATAATAGTAGTTAACTATGGGGAAAAGCCGTAGGTTTTCAAAAAACGTTTTTTGAAAACCTACGGCTTTTCCCCATAGTTAACTACTGATAATATCTCATACTTGCACCCCACGCATGGTATAAGGTTTTTGACCCGACCGTCCCTCCGTCCTTCAGTCCTGTTCTTGTGACTGCATTTCCTCCGTAACCGCTTGACGGATTGCTTTCATATTTAGTAGGATTGTTGGTCATGATGTGTAGATGTATATACTATACCACCATATTGATTGGATACTTTTTGTGGAAGCTATGAGACTTGAACTATTTTCAGTTAAAATACCAAACTGCAACACCCCTGAAACCGCCGAATGGATTGCTTTCATATTTGGTAGGATTGTTGGTCATGATGTGTAGATGTGCATACTATACTGCCTTATTGATCGGATTATTTTTATGGGCATTATTGGACTTAGACTATTTTAAGCTGAAACATCAAAGTATCATATTGTCATTGCAATTCCTCTGAATCCGCTTTATGGATTGCTTTTATATTTGGTAGGATTGTTGGTCATGATGTGTAGATATGCATACTATACTGCCTTATTGATCGAATTATTTTTATGGGAGTTATTGGACTTAGACTATTTTAAGCTAAAACACCAGAGTATCATCTTGTCACCGCAACTCTTCCGAAACCCCTTCAATTATCTTGTGCAGAATGATTGTGCATATATCAAAGATGTACATGCTACTTGGATTTTGATTTTTGATCATTTTTGACAAAATTNTCTGATATGTAAGGGCGTGGGGTATGTGAGCTTGCTCACTAACATTCTTTAATTATGAAATAATTATCACATAATTATAAGATAACATCTCATAATTATGCGATTTTAATGCATAATAATGAGATAATTATCACATAATTATGGTATTACTATTTCATGCTTATGAGATACTTTTTCAAAATTATGAGATCTTTTCTTATCATGTCCCATAATTTATCTCATAATTATGGGATATTATTTCATAATTACGAGATAGTGTCTCATCATTATGAAATAATTATCTAAAAAATTATGAGATAACATTTCATAACTATAAGATCTTATTTCATAATTATGAGATATCATCTCAAAATTACGAGATTTTTTTTCTTTATGGGGCATCAAACGTGTCCGCATGTATATGCACATCTAGAAAAGGATAACTCTGAGAGTGGTCTTGAATTTTCAACGAAGATGGGGATAAACTGGTACTTTTTGGTCCAAGGATTTCCCTTTCAGTTTCCTTTTGTATTGATTTGAATTAAAAAGCGGCTCAAAATACTAGTGTTTATGTAACTTGTATTAAAATTATTGAATACATGTATTTCTAATGAATATATGGGGGTAAACAATATTTTGTTGTTTTCTTTCAAACTTTTTCATAGATCTCTTTGTATTTTACTCATAGATTAGCCCTTTTAACATAGTATTACTTTCTGAAAATATACTTTGTTCTCCTAATAAGGTCTGTAAGTCTCGTCCAATTTTGGGACTTCCAGGTACATAATTTGTACCCGGAAGTTGCAGCTTTAACAAAAAAAAATATGACAATTCAAGCAAACATCAATGACGTCATAATCCCACAACGTCATATTTTGATGGGAAACGTTTTCAAATTTGAATTTTATCGTGATTTCTCGGTGTCACATGACGAGACTTACAGACCCTATAATTTATAAAATGTAAGTATATGTAATATCTTTTTTGATATCTCTTATTTTATTTCAAAATATTCTTTTGTAAAATTATCATACCACATGCAATTTACAAAATTTAGCAGACGACCATTTGATTTTCAGGGAAAGGCTTGGGAGATTTTTCCTATAAAATTTATTTATTTCATGATAATCTCGATCCAATTTATTTATTTTCACCAAATGTCACATCAAATTATTTTTTGCATTTGCAATAAAAATTGTATTCTTCAAATATAAATTAAATGGTTTATTGTCATGACAAGTAAGATTAGAATATTTATTTTCACTAGCACCAAGACTAAATTATTTATTTACAAAATCGCCAAAGCTCCCCCCTCCTGAAATCAAATGGTTGTCCCCTTATATAAATTAAGTACATATATACGTGTGTGTCTTGTTCTTTTTCGCGTCAGCAAAATAGCACTAGTATTGAAACGTTTGACCATCGATAAAATATTGGTACTAAGTTTTAAAAAAAGATAACACAAATTTAAGGATATATCGGAAATTAAAAAAAACGATGAATAACTTTCGTTCGTGCGAGAACTAAATAGTTGGTCAGAGACGTTAATTCAGAGCTGACCTTGATAGTCGTGAATAAGATTTTCAGCCAAATTTATCTCCTTTCTGCAGATCAAGAAAAACGCAAAAACCTGAAAAAGGTAAAAAAAGTCTCGAAGAAAAAGGATAGCGAACGATCCATGTAAGTAAAGACAAAATTTACGAAGAAACAAGAGTTGTTCGAGGATTATATATGGCGAAAATATCCTTGAGTAAAAAATAAAGTATAAACAAATAATGAAAGAGTATGAAGTAAATGTATATTAGACAAGTCTCTATTCGTTCACAATAAAGAAAAGAAATTCAGACATAGGATTTTTTCCAACAATCGCAGAGTTCTTGAGAGGAATTTTGAAGGGATTGATATTTTAAATAATAAATTATAGACCGAAGTTAGTAATTTAGTTTCCACAAATACAGTGGGGTGCAGCCATAACCTCTCATAAGGTTAACTTAATTGGAGCAGTCATAAAAACTCTAAATTAACTTGGAGCAGGTATCAAGTCCGCTCTAGAACTGCTCTAAGTCTGCTCTAGAATTCTGATCGCTCTGACCAGTCATTGTCACAGCTAGAAACCTGACCGCTCTGACATGTTCTACCCATGACTGTCCAAACTAAGTCTGTTCTGACCATGACTGTTCTACCTAAGTCTGTTCTGTCCATGGCCGTTCTACTAGAACTACTCTCGGTTGACCTTTTCGTGCTATCACAGATCCTGTGACAACCCTGACAATATAACGTGTCCAATATTTACACTATTTCATATATTTACAGTTTAATTATAGTATAAAAACAAAAAACAAAAAAAAACATCTGTATAAAATTGAAACATATAAATATGAAATGAATTATTTAGATATAAAATTGCATTTGGCGGTAAGTGGTCCTTTTTGCGGATAATTGTTACCTGTGTTTTTCCAGGTTAATTTTTTTAAAGTAAGAGTTACTTCCCTTCTCGGGATATATACCCGAAAACTGAGTTCGCAATAGTTTTCCGTAAATTTATTATCACAAAATAAAAATCATGGATTAATTTATAGGAAAAATGTAAATAATTATTAGATTATGGATTTGAAATAAATAATAATTGAAAACACCGCAAAATAAGATAGTTACTTAATATGAAAAAGAAAGGAAATGGGGTAAATGTCAAGGAGACAACATCCCATATCCAGGTTAAAACGACCCAAAACAAAGCATCTAGGGGTCACCGTACGGTCTTCAACACAGTGAGGAACCTCACACCATATAGCAAGCCCTAAATGGCACCAAAGGGTAAAAAAGTGGATAAATCAATGGAAGCATAGTTACTTAATATGTTTCTTAAACGGAATCGGGTGGAATAAAGAGATCTTGGCAGGAACGGTCATGACCAGAACAAACTTTGCATGACCGGTCATGGCTAGAGCAGACTTCGGTAGAACGGTCATGGCCAGAGCAGATGTCGGTATAACCGTCATTTGCCAGAGCACACGTTCGGTAGAACGGTCATGGCCAGAACAGACTAAGGTAGACTGGCGGTCATGGCTATAAATAGTTAGCATCGTAAATGCATGCAAAGGAACAACACCTTTTTTGTAGTTCTTCGCCTTGAAGTCACTATGACGCCTTCAAAAATGAGCTTTGCTCATACCTCATAGTAAGTTCAAGACGGCCCCTAGCACAGGTTTGAGCGAAATTCTTTACTAATTGTCAAACAATGCTACACCAATGTCTTTCCTAGTCATGATTTGACAGACCGTTACAATGTTTCTATTTCACAGATGAAAATAGATATCTTTGTGTAAATCGGGACTAACAAATATCGACTGTGACAAAGCCGTGCTTTTCACTGGCAGTGTTACGGGTGCTGCGCATGGAGCAGATCATGCTTACCCTTCCGGAGTACCTGGTGATACCCAGTTTTTTGTAGGTGTTCAAACTGCTAGTGCTTTAGTTTTGTGTCGTTCGCGTTCATGTTTGTTCATTTGTGTCGTCTCTGTCATGCTGTCTCAATTCGTGTTGGATATGAATTGTCGTGATTTTTGATTTTGGAATCCCCCTTTTATCATTTTTGCCAGTGGCGGATCCAGACTTTCTGCTAAGGGGGGGGGGCCCGACCAATATTTTTTTCAAAAGGGGGGGGGGGCCGGAACCCATTTTTTTTTAAAACCCCTAGGAATTTTAAATATTTTCCGGTCTAAGGGGAGGCCCGGGCCCACCCGGCCCCCTCCCCCCCTAAATCCGCCACTGTTTGCTTCGGTTTTTGTTGATGTATTGTCTGACAATTTTCAAAATATCCAAAACATTTTGTTGTAAATCATATTCATTTGTTAGGGACCGACCATTTAACTTGAAAAAAGGGGGAGGGGGGCTATGGTTTTTTTTCTAAAAAAAATATTTTGGAGCTGATTCTATGTGAAAAAAATATTTTGACTGCCAAAATGATGAAAAAAAAATTCTGAAGGAGGCTTTCTGCCAAAAAAAATAATGTTAATTTTGAAAAAAAATATTTTGTTGATACACGTGAAATAAATAAATAATTTTTTTCGCGCTTTTCTGTCCAGGAAAAAAACATACCCCCCTTTTCAGGTTAAATGGTCGGTCCCTTACGAGTTTAATATTTTATATATATTTTTTTCTCACGTGGCTATTATTCTATGTCAAAGTTGTCTCAGAAGTCAGACATACACATGTATCTGTAAACAGCGTCTCTTGTCAATAGAAATATTTGCTGGTTATCCCCCGTACCAAGTAAGTTATATATGGACCAAGTGGGGATCATTTTGATTTCTTTTAATATTGAAATTAAAATTATCTCCACTTTGACCTGTACGTGTATAACTAGCTAGGTATGAATTGACTAAATACCGAAGTTACTGTGAATTTAAATTCTGCAAATGCATATTTCGACAACTTATGTCTCATCAGTGCAGTTAAAATCTAAACGTTTGGAAGACCATAAACTCAATGATGTTTAAAAACTGGCAGGGAATAAATAACCAATATGATTTAAATGTAAAACCAAAATTAACAAAGGACAGAGCTTTGCATGAGAAGTTTTTAACACAATTTACCAAAAATTAGATATTGTAAGGGTCCAAATAGAATCGGCTTTCGGGTCAGAAAAACAGAAGACGTGAAAACAGAACAAGGTTATATTTTTCAGTGAAGATAGAGGCAAAAAGATTTTAAGACACCACGAACAACGCCGTACACGTCATCACCACCCACCACCTCCTTCACCGTACACGTCATCACATCCCACCACCACAACCACCATCCCCATGCACCGATTAGTAAAATGCACGCGCGAGTATTGTCATAAAGATATTCTTGAGTTGTAAAATTATATTGTAATCAACTCATAATTTAAAAATTAAGTAACAGATTATAAATCAAGCGTTATCTACCTACAATATATATGGATATGGAAGAAGACATCCTTGGCTTCCATTTGAAATGCATTCAGCGATCAGAATGCAGGAAAAATCAACCAATCAGAGCAGACTTACAAAACGAACTGACCAATCACCGCCACCAATGAAAATAACTATAAAATAGACACTAGTAAAGAACGCTCTTCTACGATAGTATATGAACATAAAACTAAATACCAAAGCAACTGTGAAATTTGTTTCTGCATATGCGCATTTCGACAACTTATGTCTCTTCAGCGCAGATAAAATGTAGACGTTCGGAAGACCATAAACCCAAAGATGGAGAACAAAAAACCAAAAAGATCTAAACGTAAAGCCAAAATCAGCTTAGGAGAGATATAACCGAACTAAGTAGGTAGAGTTAGACACACTAGTGAACAAAACAAAGGGAGACAATTCAGATCAAGAACCAAAAATTAATTCACAAAAAGCCTGGCAAAGTCCAATATAAAAGCATGTTACCTCCGTTTGAATTATTGTAATTTATCTCCCTTATATAATTGACGAAAACAGCAGACTAAAACAGTACAGAATATCCAAGCAGTGCCAACAGTTATCTCCTCATTCAAACTACAAAGTTCAATGAAGCACTTAAAAGTACAGAAGCTCCCCGTCTGCTAATCTTTCAGCTCTTCGATATATACACGATGAAATGTACAGTATAACCTCGACTGCCCCTCGACATACTCCTTAATAAATACTATAATTTGTCTGTGCTTATATACTAGAACAATCTGATGCAGCGTGATATTGCTCATCGCGGTCTCATTATTTTGATTTTACAGCTACCCCCACATTGATATTATAGGATAATTTACTTACGGAAGCAATGAAAAATACCAGTCAGGGTCAGTTATCTACCTGTACCAAGCTAGTTCCAGATGGTCAGAGTGCAAAGGAGATAATGTTATTTAGCATTTAGCCTCTTTTGGTATTTAGGCTAGGGATATGGGATATTTACGAGTTTTAGCAATGGGAAACGGGACGTTTGCGACAAAACGGACCGGGATCTGGGATATTTTAATAATTACTTGGATATCTTCAATTTTCAAAGGGATGTTTTAGACCAGATCTACTTGTATATCGGATATCGGGACCCCCACCAAACAAGCCTCGGTATTGAAATTAAAAAATAATCACTACCTTGACCATATACTTATAAAAAACTTGGCACCGGGCGATAACCGATCGATGTTGTTCATTCACTGTGAACACAATTAAGTATCAAATTTTACGAATATATTCGGGGGAAAACACTGTCACTATCGACCAAGTGCGAATCGACGAGATCATATGATAGTCAACACAATATATGCTATTGTTGAAAAAGTCATTATTAATGTCGTAAACATTATTGATTTTATAACAGTAATAATTCCTTTATCGGAATCGCATCTATTGTTTAGACTCTGATAATGATTCCATCGATTCGCACTTGGTCGATAGTGACTGTTATACCTTTGCATGTTAGAGGAATAATATCATTGGTATGCCGTAGTGATATGCCAAATTTTGATCCGTTTTAGGGCAAAAAGTGGAACGATATATGAAGAATTAAAAATATTAGTACATTTGTATTTAAATATAGTCAATGGCTGCGATAAAAACTATTCAACTGAGTCAGGAATATTGGAGGAAAAATGTAGACCGTAAATAAATAAGTGCCTGACGTACTTATAAATGAGAAGTCCTCCGTAAAAGAGTTGCATAAACAAGTTTATACGAACTCTGAAGAGTAAAAAATATGCAATCTAAATTTCACTGAATTTCATGGTTGGTCAATCAAAAGATATGCCACAAAGTACTTAACAACTTTTCTTTATTATACTCCCACCGGACAAGTGAGGTATGATTGAATAAACTTGTCCGCCCGTCCGTACGTCCGTCCGTCGGTCCGTTTATCATTTCGTCCAATAATTTTTGTCACAAAATTTTCGGCTAAACCAGAATGGAATTATTCATGTATGCTGCTATCTTGTTGTTACTTAAACGTTGTAAGCGGTTTTGTTTCTATTAACTTCCTGTTTGACGGGATTTTGAAAACTTGCTACGCGTGGGGTAATGCTTTGCGTGACAATGCATGGCAATTTCACATGGTTTTTTCTATTCATTTTGATTGGCTGCTTCAAATCAGGAAGCTTTTATAAGAAGTTCAACTTTCCTTAAAGTTTATTTTATCAATATTTAAATTTCCGATTTACGCCTCCTTAAATAGCGTTAACGAGTCTCGCTCAAATCGCCTTTCGTGTAGTTCACAGTTTAATATTGATCAACTGGTTTTTTCACATAACATAATAATTGAAACACGTAACAAATTATACAATACATAATTGTGATAATGTTTTTTTGAAGAGCTTTATCGTCATCATATTTGAAGCTGAATTTATTGTAATATAATTATTTTGCTAATTGCCGTATCTAGGTAATAAAATGCTTTAATTATAAATAATGCAGTATTAATAAGATCGATTTTTGAGGATAAAATACGTCAAGCTCCGGAACTTGATTTAGATATATGTAACAATATTCCCAATCGATACTGATATCATTAAAACAATTCCATGTCTATTTACCTGTGAGAGGTAGGTATTATATAATTTATGTTCTTTAACGTGGTTATGAATCGAATTATTCCTCCGCTGGTAAAAAAAACAAATGGATTAGGTTGGAAAATCTAATTAGATATGATATAAGGAACACCCATTTAACTTTAAAAGAGGTTTGTTGATTTTCTTTTGAATAATTGTCTGCTTATTATAGATGTATGCATTGGCAAATCAAAGGGTTAGGCTGTCTTGAACCCCTTTGCCCTCGTTTTTAAATTTTGTATTGAAATGAGGCAAAAAATTTACATAAAAAATTGTTAATTATTGTATGACAATCCTCCAATTCTCCATTTTTTTTTTAAACTGATGAAACCGTTTTGGAATGTGAAATACACAAATATACAGAAATAAATAGGTAGCTCATAATAGATGAAATACCGGTAACATGTGTATAAGAAAGGTAGGCTATTTTGGACTCAAGGGAAAATGTCAAGAAACAATATGAAAATATTACCAAATACAAATCTTTATTTGCACAAATAAACCAATCAAATAAGAGTTATAAATCTGTTAAATGATCAACGAAAGAATATGGAGTAAATGAATATCAGACAATGTCTCATATGCAAGGAATGGAACAACTTGGAGTTGTGGAGTTGGCAATAAAAACTAAAGACAAAACTACGATTAATACCAGCACTTATTACCACCTTCAAATAAAAAAAAGATCCTATCTTGAAATAATTTACGAAAGCATATGGAGTAAATGAACATGAGACCATATCACACACTGGGATCGAAGTGCTTATCGAGAATTTCCTTATTTACGTGAATGGCATTTAATTTCTATAGATGCGACTCGATTAAGTGACTTATTGGCGTCAATGTGCACCTTTTTGCATCAATTTGTTATAAACGCCAATGAGGCACTTAATCGAGTCGCATCTATAGAAATTACGTAAATAAGGAATTGCTCGATACGCACTTCGACCCCAGTGACACATACTGCAATAAATTTCAATGAACTGTATGGCCCTTTCGGAAATTCAGCAGCACTAGAACCCAAACACAGAAAATCCACTATTTCAAAAAACGTTTTAAATAAAATCAAACGCAATCCGAATGATCACTTAGGACAAAACTACAAAGGAGGAAGTTTTACCTTAAGGATATAGTAAGGTGAAATTAAATAAATCTATGATTTTAAATTGATACCCTAAATGGAAAGAGCATTGTTAAAGGAATAAAGATAGCTAAAAATCTTGATAGATTATGAGCCTTGTTTTCAAGATATTTCACATTTTAAAAAAATGGCGGGAAAGGCTCTCGTGGACCTTTACTTTAGTATAGCATGGGCACAATTTTGATTTGTTTCACATCGAAGAAAAATCTACAATCTAATAAAATTTTGCGCATTGAGCTTCTGAAGACTTTGGTAACTAGAAAATTGGGTGTAATGGAGCAAAATATTTTACAAGTAATAAAGGATAAAATCAGAGAAATCCGAATGACTTTAACAAACTGTTAAAACCTCACCTTACTACATCCTTAAGTTTTAGAATTTACATAAATTTAGAAAAGTGTACAAACTCAATTTCTATCCCATTGAACATATCCCCTGATACAAACTATCTATTAACTTGAAGTGAACTGTAACATTGCCAAATGACAACTCTGAATTAGTTATTTCATTGACAAAAAACTGTATAAGTTAACATATATTTTGGTCCAAAAGAAAAGTCTCTAGAGGGGTATTGTTTTAATGAGATTTATTCTCATGGGGATAAAACATCACTGATATTTTATCTCTGGATACTATTTTCCCATGAAATATATTACTTTGAATATTTATTATGTAACAATTCTATCTCGTAAATATTTTATCCCATGGGAATGTATTTGAATAGGGATAAAATAAAAAGTAACGAAAACTTGTTACAAAATATACTGAAAATCGTTCACGATTTGCTCATCCGTGGTGGGTTATTGAACCTGTCCATCTATTGGTTGGATGTTTTTGTTTTTTTTTTGTTTTGTTTTGTCTTTTTTTTTCTTTTTTTTGTTTTTGTTTTTTGTTTTTGTTTTTTTTTTTTTTTTTTAATGAAAAGGCTTTCTCGGGAAAATATTAATTTGGATGCTTCGCCTCGACTATGTACAGATTGCGACACAGGGAAACAATTTGCACTGATTGCAAAAGTAAAAAAAAAAACATATAATAGATAGTAGTAAATAACGGCTGTAGTCAAAACCAAGGCACTCACAGTGTGAACCTCCGTGAAACTGAGAATGACATCAGGTGCTCCGGAAGGGTAAGCATGTCCTGCTCTGTTAACAGCACCCGTCAAACGGTAAGTGAGGAAAACATGTTTTTGGATATTTCTTGCAGCCTTTTTGGATGAATGATTTCTAATCATATGACAGAGCATTCGGTTTAAAGATATTAAAAATCATCTTTATAAAACTTTAATTTAACCATAAACAGTGATGCTTACTCCACCAGTGCAACCAATCTCACAAAGGCTTATAAATCCGTGTTGTTCGTCTGCATGTGCATTTCTATTTTTATCTCGAAGCCATGAAATGGCTGGAGAGATATTGATATGGCAAGAAAAAATCACGTGCCCCGCATGAGGCTTCAAGCCTATTAACAGCTCTAAAAGATGATCTTCGTGCTTCCGATAAAATATAGTGCGCTAGTTTCTTTCAAAATCGTATACATTTAGTATTTAAGTTATATTTCTTCATTTTCTTGAGTTGAATACAGTGTTGTTTTAATAAATTGAAAACAATATGCATGTTTATCAAATTTCTCGTTTTTTTATATTGCGTTTCGGATCAGCGAACTTGTCGCTCAGTAATTTGCGAGATGAAAATAACATTGTTTACCTGTGACAGTGCATATATTTATAGTAATGAAATCAACATGCGAAATGACACTATCCGATTATTTTCACGTATTACGGAATAACTTAATACATGCAGACGTATGTAGCAGTTCTTTGGATGACTACGAAGTTTTGCCACATGTAGATTTTCAGGGCTTCGAGATTTAGCTCCATCGGAGCTTTGATTTGTCTTTGCCATACTTATGTAATGTCTTTGTTTCTTGGTGTTTCCGATGTTAACAGTGTCTTAATGGTTTCCTTTTCTTTACTGAAGGTTCGGTTCTCATTCATTTTGCTATAAGAAGGAGCGACTACGCCATAGCTTCATTGGCAAATCTGCAGCTGGGTGTCCGCGCTATGTCGCAGTTCTATATACATGTAATTGCTCAGTTTTATTAAGAGTGATTGGATATATTAGAAAATGATGATTCTTTTATTTTATGTCAATAAATTCTTCAACTACATGTACATAAAGATATAAAGCTGGGCGACTCGCACGAACTTCGCATCTGCACGATTCCCAAACAATATCTCCTTGTAAACATAACTTTCTACGTATAAATTCATTATTTCTTTATCATTGAACGAATGGTTCTAGGTACACTGTATCTCTAAATATTTAATCCCTCCTTGAAACCGGTATATAGCGACTTGATTACTCCTTTGAGTGACATGGCGATGCAGATTCCAAATTATAAGTTTAAACTGAACTTAAATCGATTGATTCATATTTGTTTTTCAAACATCGTGGCCAGGACTTCTAACATATCAAAACGTTCGTATCAAATGATACTTCCGTTCACATTTTTTTTCCAGTTCAACTCAATTCAGTTTATTCAGCAACTTTATGACCGATTATTGGCTAATTGCTACAAAATTAGCAGAGTACACAAAATACATGAACAAACTACTGTTTTAAAAAGGGCTTAGCAATAACACTCGTTCTTTTGTATCTGGGTTTAGAATTTTTCTTAAGTTTTGAAGTTGAAGTTTCATCAGTTTCAAAATTAAAATTTGAAAAGAATTGATGCCTAGTTAACAAAGAAGTATACACAAGTAGGATTTCATGAAATTTGATTTTATACACAACTAGGATTTCATGAAATTTGATTTGATACACAAGTAGGATTTCATGAAATGTGATTTGCGTATGATGTGTGCAGGTTAAAGTTGTTACATACATTGTATTACATAAATTTCGCATTTATAGTTTCTCATAGATTTTTTTTAGCTTTTTTTTTTACTTATTCATTAATTGCTGTCGCCCTAATTAAAGCGGTTATTTTGTGTCATTAGTCATCTTTTAGAATAGTACAACTAAAATTTTGTAACTACTGTTTTATTTAAGGAATACAACTCCAATGTGTATGCTATACGGGAAACTTGGCCGGTATCCTATAGAAATCGATATTAAAATTAGAATGGTGTCATTTTGGGCAAATCTTCTGACAGGTAAAGACTCAAAACTATCATATCAAGCTTATAAGCTTTTGTGTAGTATGACTGACAGTGCTAATTTTAAATCGAATTGGCTTGAATGTATTACGAATGTGGAATGCCATACATATGGAGAAACGAATTTGTTTTTTAGTTCGACATGGCTTAAATTGTCTATTAAAACTTGTCTACAAGATCAATATAAACAAACTTGGTATGCTACTGTTGAAAACAGTCCATCTACCTTAAATTATCGTATTTTCAAAGAAAATTTAGAGTTCGAAAAATATTTTGATATTTTAGAAACTGAAGATATGTATACTTGACCATACTTTGTATAGATTTAGAATGCTTGGGTGGTGTTCTCGAAAGTATTCTAAGATTCGTACTAAGACATATCTTATGACCAACTTTAGGATGCACTTAGGATCATTTTACGACCTTCATAAGTTGTGTCTCGAAGCTATCTAAGACGCATCTTATGTTAGGACGTCCTAAACATAACTTAAGTGTAGTATTTTAATTATCAGAATTAAGTTTTTACAATATACTGATCGAAGACAAAAACATTTTATTAAATTGTTTACTAATTTTCTCTACTAACATGTTTATAATGAAGCGCACTATTTCAAGTCTAAACGTAAAATATTAATGAAAAGGCATTGTAATTTATACACAGTTTGTTTTCAAAATGACAAAAATTAGCATGATTTGTAAACAATGAGTTCAAAGTTTAAAATCGAGCAAAGTTTCTTTAGTTGTACGTGATTATTGATGCGTTCGTATTGGTTCATGTTCATTAGTAGTGAAACGTGTCACCCTAGACCACCTTTTTTCCATAGGGTCAAT
>MJUU01005865.1:46478-60044 GCA_002080025.1 Modiolus philippinarum | reverse complement strand
CATACTACTGATTGGAAATTTCCTCAGGAGGACACTGAAAGAAACCCCATCAAAATCCGATAAATAATAAAGATTCTACAGTCAAATATACGAAAACATCAAATTTAACCCTTTTTGGCCCCTTTTTTAAAAACGGGTGGGGCCACAATGACCAAAACTAAGCCAAGCCTTTCTTTTATGCCAAGGAACATTGTGTTAAAATTTCAACTGAAACTAAAGTTATTGACCAAAAACAAAAGTCTACAGACAACGACGACGACGACAACGACGATGACGACGAAGACGACAGCACCATGCCATTATACGACCACAAAAATTTTTGCGGTTCTATAAAAAGCCAAATCAAATCTATTGGGCAAATGTTTTTGTTATCATTGTGCCTGCCAGTTTCAAAATAATGCAAAATTCACTAAAACTAAGTATTTACCCCAAATTTTGATTCCCAAATTTGCCAAAAACTTCCTTTTCCTAAAACTTACCAAGTCAGAACCATTGCTGTTTGGTGGTTTTGTACCTGCTTTTTCTTTTTGTCTTTTTGATTTCGGCCCTCGACAATTCTGTTCATTATTATGTAACTTTCAAATAAACAATGAAAGGATATGGAGTAAATGCAAATGAGACAACAAAAGAGATATTCTGAACAAATCTGTAATATTGGCTTTGGTTTCCAGTGACCTGAAGACTTTACATATATACTAGTCTCTCACTGATACTGCCGATGTCTACTGAAATACATGATGACTCTTTACCAAACCCTTCAGAGAGTTTTGAGTTTGATTTTTCTTCCGTAGTGCGACAGTCTTTTACCAGCAGACTAGATTCCTTGAGCTACCCAGCAGTTTAATGGCGAGTGCTCTTTGACCTTTCTTTCAAAATTACGTTTTGTCGTATGCTTTTTCTTTTCCAAGATAATGGTCATTGAGTTAGTAGTCTACCTGTATTGGGTTTCATTTGCATGTTTATGATACTATAGGGAAACAGGATAGAAAAGGGGGAGGTTTGGGTACCCATAAACTGGTTTAATCCTACCACTGGATTTTGCTAGTGCCGGTACCAAGTCTGGCTATCCCGAGTTCATATTGTTAGTTATGTTTGTCTCTTGTCTTCATTATTGTTTTTCTGGTGCAGTTTGCTTGTAAATTGTGGCATGTGATTGTAGTTCCTGGACATTGTAGGTGTTTACTGTTATCCTGTTTTTGTAAAGTCTCTATAAATGAATGGTAAAACCAAGCAATGGAACGCTTTTATTGTTGTTCTTCATCTTGGAGTCACCATTGAAGTCAAGCCTTGATAAACCCCTGTGGAAGTTCCTTTGTGACCAACTATTCAAACTAACAACAATTTATACATATTTTATCATATTTTCTTTAAGCACTTCAACAAAGCGTCTCTGATCTTAATTCTAACTGATTCCTCTCCATTACAAATTATGTGTGTGTTGTCTGGTTCCACTTGAATCAAAGTCTCGTCATTAGGCTAAAAATAAAATCAAAATAGGTACATGTAAGTCTTAGCTTGAAAATAAATTATAAAATTACAAAAAGATTTATACAGCCATTTACTGGTAGCATGAAGCATATTTGTTGGTAAGTTTAAAGACATGATTTTGCCCAAAAAAAAGAAGAGAGAGACCTAAAATATAAATATCATGGTAAAATAAGACAAATAATGCAATTTCACTTTATAAGGGTCAAATTCAGGCCTGATATATGTATGTTTCTCAAAGGAAAAAATCAAGTACTGGTAGAGGCTCTCCAGGGCCTGTAACTCTCGCCTTAACCACAGTACTTTGACAAATCAATCGACATCTGCTATTAGCTTCAGTGTTTAAAACAGAGATTTTAATGGAACATTTGGAAAGTGTTGACACAAAATGTCTATGAAAATACTAATGTAGAATGAAAACACAATAAAGTTGCCCCTTTATTTTCACAAGAGACAAAGTCTCTATATTAAATAAAAGGTGAAACTAGACAACGGTACAACGCTTATATTGTTGTTCTTCATCTTGAAGTCACCATGAGGCCTTCAATCATGAGCTATGCTCATACCTCAACTGAGTTCAATTTGGGCTCTTGCAATTTTCGTGGATTTCGTGGTTGACTTTAACCACGAAATAATGTTCCCAACGAAATGTCTTTTTTGCATGTAGTTTAATGCATAGAATTCGAGACCACGAATTTAAGTGCCCACGAAATAGTGATATTTATCAAAACCACGAAAATTGATGTCCACGAATAAATGTACTTCCACAGTCTCTTTCTTTTTGGTCTTGGATACGGGATCATCAACAAACATAAAGATAACTGACAAAGTGTTCTTACAATCACTGTCATCCATTGCTTATCCAAATTTATTTAAGAATTGAATGCAATATTTTGTAGTTTTATTGGAGTGTAAAAGCATGGACCGTAGTACATTTTGAATGACGTGCGCTAGCGCTTCATGTGAAAAATGTGCTAGGGTCCACGCTTTTACACGACAATAAAACTACAAAATATTGCATTCAATACTTATAATTACATTCCGTAAATGGAATGCAAGTCTTTACGCTAGATAACTTAATGAGATTCATGGACGATACACCATTTTCTACTTTAGATTACTCCACCGTCTTTGTTTACTTTTGTCGTTGTCAGGGAGTCGCATGCTGCTGTAGATTTACTGACTGATAAAACACAGTTAAGGAAATGATCGGCAGTACTCCTAACCAATCAAATAAGGAGATTTCCATAGGAAGCAGAATGAATGTAATTATTGTCTAACAAACAATTTCCACTTACCAAGTCTATAATGGATCCTCCCTCTCCGGTATCTTCAACTTTGATGTCAACAAACCCTTGCTGTAAAAATTAAACAGAAATATAACATATTTATTCATTCTTGAAATTGTTGGGAGGGGACACCGCACCCCAAGACCTTTATATACATAATAACTTGTCAGCATAGAAGCTATTAAGTTGTGAAATATGGTTAAAATAAATTGATAACAGCAAAATTATATCAATTTAAAAACCATTAGAGAATTGATAATTTTGTGGTGACATCATGGTTAAAATTTGACCCATCACAAAACAGATAAATTGCAAACAAACCAATCTTGAAGCCATATTGACAGTGAGTGTTTATAGACTTTTCATGTTTTTTCATACCTGAACTTTTGAAAATACTGAAGGGGTTTTGACACGTGAAACCGCTCTAAACATATTATAAAACCTAATTGAAAATCCTTGAAATCCAGTTTCATCTAATATGATGGATGTTACACATAAAATGATGTCAATTTAAAATAAAGGGCTACGTAGACGGCAGCATGTCGACCACTGAAATTTGAACAAGTGTAATTTAAAGTGAGTGTGGACACACTAAAGAGCTTGACATAATAATTAAACTAACACATTAAGGGGCCAGTATTTAGCTGGACACAAACTAGGGAAAATAATTCTTTAACCCCTTATAGCTCGGAAACAATAAGAGCTATGCCAAATCCATTGACATACTACTGAAAGCTTATATCAAGAGGAATCCAAAGAAAAAATCCCATCTAAATCTGATAAAAAATAAAAATTCTAGCTAATCTACAAATTTGCAGTTTTGGCCCCTTTGACCCCTTATAGCTCTGAAATCGTTACAGCTATGCCAAATCCATTGTGTATTACCGAAAGCTTATATCATGAGGAATCCAAAGAAAAAAATCCCATCGAAATCCAATGAGGAGTAAAAATTTAAGGTAATCTCCAAATTTGCAATGTTGGCCCCCTTGACCCCTTACAGCTCTGAAATGGTAAGAGCTATGCCAAATCTGTTGTTTACCACCGAAAGCTTATATCAAGAAAAATGCAAAGAAAACAAGATGTGTTTGTGAAACACTACATATGTCCCCAGATTCCGATTTTTACCCCTTTTTGACCCCTATGACCTTGACCTTTGACCTAATTTTTTTTTTTGCATATTTATGTTCCTCTTGACTAGACCTATACACTTGCCAAGTATCAAAAGTCTACCTTATATAGTTCAAAAGTTATAGCCAAGGTTAAAGTTTCGGATGAACAGACAGACAGACAGACAGACAGACAGACAGGACAAAAACAATATGCCCCCCGATCCTCGATCTGGGGGCATAAAAATCCCATCAAAATCCGATGAAAAATAAAAATTTAAGGTAACCTGCAAATTTGGAGTTTTGGCCCCTTTGTCCCCTTATCGCCCAGAAAAAGTAAGAGCTATGCCAATTTCCTTGACATACTACCAAAAGCTTATATCAAGAGGAATCCAAAGAAAAAATCCCATCAAATATGAAAAACAAGAGTATGTGTCTAACGGACACAATGCCCCGCCTCACAACAATTTTGCACAATGCCATATTTCGTGACCAGTAAAGCATGAAGTTGGGGGCATGGGTACATTTTTATTATGATTTTTGTTTAATCATACCCTAATGGGTATTTAATTTAATGGGCGTTTAATGATAATAGCATACAACCTTAAAAAAAGAGACTTCAACATTTGGATAAACCTCAACTTATCCCCCTTTTTTCTTTGATCAGTGGAGCATGAAGTTGGTGGCAATGGTAAATATTTATTGTTTTTTGTTTATTTATATCCTAATGAGTATTTATACATGATAATAGCATACATCAGTCACAGAAAAGAAACTTCATCCTGAGGTTAAACCTCATACTACCCCCTTTTTTCTGTGATCGGTGAAGCATGATGTTGGTAGCAAGGATAAATTTTTATTATGATTTTTATTTATGTGTATTTATATAATGTGTCATGATAAAAGCACACATCCTTCACAGAAAAAAAACTTCAACCTAAGGGTAAACCTCATACTACCCCCCTTTTTGTCTATGATCAGTGAAGCATGAAGTTGGTAGGAAGGATAAATTTTCATTATGATTTAATTATACCCTAAAATGTAATTATACATGTATATAAAGTTTCATGATTATAGCATACATCTTTCACAGAAAACCTAAGGGTAAACCTCATACTACCCCCCTTTTTTTTGTCCATGATCAATTAGCAAGAAGTTGTAGCAAGGATAGATTTTTAAAATGATTTTGTTTCATTATACCTAATGAGTATTTACATAAAGTTTCATGATTACAGCATACATCCTTTACAGTAAAAAAACTTCAACCTAAGGTTAAACCTCATACTATCACTCTTTTTTCCCTGTGATCAGTAAAGCATGAAGTTGGTTCCATGGGTAAAATTTTATTATGAATTTTGTTTAATTAGACGCTAAAGTGAATTTATATAAAGTTTTATGACAATAGCATACATCCTTCACACAAAAAAAAACTTCAACCTAAGGGTAAACCTAACTTGGGACGGACGGACGGACGGAACGGACAGACAGACACACCTGAACACTACATGCCCTCCTACTATTGTAGGCTGGGCATAATAAAAAATTTTCACAGTCTGCAAATATGTAATTTTGGCCCCGTTTGGTCCCTCATAGCTATGAAAGGAAATAAGTTACCAAAAATCTAATAGGAGAACGCTATGTTAATTTTTCATAAGGAATCCATTGAAAAAACTGCATCAAAATCGGACTAAAATTAAAAAAAAATTTTTTTTTGATTGGCCCCTTTTGGGCCCCATTTATCTCAGGAATGGTATATGCTACGTGAAATCTGTTGCAAACCACTGACTGGAAATTTACTCAGGAGCACACTAATAGAAACCACATCAAAATCCTATTAATAATAAAGGTTCTACAGACAAATATGTGAAAACCACCAATTTCCCCCCGTTTTTACCCCCTTTTTCTAAATTGGGAGGGGGCAAAAACTGAAAATTAAAATCTCAATTTATGCACGTGCAAAGAAACATACTAAAATTTGATAATAATCCGTCAACTAGAACCAAAGTTATGCTGTCCACAGATGCAGATGACAAGGGCGATGCCAACATGGCCTATGACACGGACGATGCCGACATGGCCTATGACACGGAAGACGCCAACACCATACCATTATACGAGTGCAAGATTTTTCTTGGACCTTTTCCATATGATCACCAAGGATTCCCCAATGTTTCATCTCTTAGAAAACTGGTATACCATATGTTCAGAATTCCTTTGACATTGGGGAAAAATGTCCAAAAAAGAGAATCAAAAGTAGACACAGAAACATATTGTTCAGATATATCAAATGTTGAGCTTCTATGGCTGGAACTGCAATAGCTTGAACACCATGAAGGTCTCGGGGAGCACGACACATGAACAGATGGACAATAGTCCCTGTAGAACATACATTACATCAGTTAGGTCTATTAAAATGGTCACTGAATTTTATGCTCCCATTGTAGGGCTATTGGGGCATTTAGTTTACCCTTTTGTCTGTCTGTCTGTACATACGTGAAAAAAATAAAATTTTTGTCAAGGTTGTGTATGCAGTAATGATGTTTAGTCTGAAGCTTTGGTTTGACGAGTTGTACCATGTCTCCCCTTTCAAGTCTGTCACTCATCTACCTCCTGTTTGCCAAAAGCTATCAGGCAGGGGCATTGTGTCCCGTACACACATTTAAAATTTTTTTTCTTCTCGATCTTTTAAAAATATAAAGCTAAAGATTTATCTACATTTCTAGGGGTGAATAGTGATCATTGACCTGTATGCCCTTAGTGACTAAAAATTCCTAAAAAATAATTACTCCAACCAAAAGCAAACCCTCTGCTACCATTAGGTACTGTATAGTGAGAAATTTTTGCGGGGTTTAATTTTTGCTTTTTTTGCAGGTACAAGTCATTCGCAAAATTTGACCCCGTAAAAATTTAATACCATTCCCAAAAATCCTTATCATAAGTGATAAAAAAAAACTTATGTGGAAAAAAATGACATTTCATTCTTAAACTTGTTGACATATCTGGTTCAGGAAGGAAACCTTTCACTGCAAAATGGCTTATGAAGTTGCATCAGTACATTACTAATAAACCTGAGATCGTAAGGAACGGTTTTAAATCAGCAGGAATTTTTGAAATCTTGAAGGACATTATTCCATCAAAATAAATGAAACATGTGACAGTGTAATTTAAATTGCGTATTATATAAGCTGATGCTTTTACAGTGTTTTATCACTTCAGTGTAATAAAACAATTATTTAACCTTTTATAATTTTATCCTATTTGCAAACCGCAATAAATAAATCCACAAAAAAAAAACACTCTGATTTTAGACTAACTCTGCAAAAATTTCACGATATACGGCAAGACCTCCTTCCTTACCTCGTCAGATATATTTTTCTATATTTACCTTAGAAAGAGCCTCTACAAATCCCTGTATGTTGACATTACCCCACATATAAGATTTTTGTCTTATTAGTGTGCCATCAGATTTTCTTTTCTTTCCAGAGGCAATCTCATCAGGAAGTTTCTGAAAAAAGAATGTGTTTGCCCAAAAATGTCATGAACAGATTGACATGAACACTTTACAATAACATCCAAAACAATGTACAACAACTTAACATGAACACTCTCCTCTAACATCAGAATTTATGAACAAATTGATAACAGTGTCAACAAAAAAAAAAAGTTTCTAACCTTTTAAAAGCTTCTAATCCGTGTCTCAGATTTTTGATACAAAGCCTGGTTTAAAATTGAATTAGTCTCAACATATGCAAAAAAAAAGTTTTTTGAGTAAAAATTTTCATTTATTTTCATACCAGATCATATATCAGAAATCTGAGACACAGTTTTGTTGCAATTGAATGGGGTTTTCAGATAATGTTAAAAGAATTCTGTTTCAATTACAGCTATAAATGTATTTTGGTTTTATAAATACACCACAAAAATGCAATTTTTGCCAAATATGGAAATTTAGTCATTGATGCTTAAAAGGAATACTCTTAAGAGACAATTCAATCCTTTTCCCTTTCATTTGTCATTGTATCTTTACTAATAACATAGTTACAGGCATTCAAAGTCAGGGACTAACAACTGTTGTGCCACCTTAAATAACAGAAGAGTTCATTATACCCCCCCCCCCCCACTTTAGAGGACAGTATATAGTGATCATGGTCTCCATCAGTCTGTCCCTTTAGTTTGTCTGTCCTCCATAGGATACTTACTTTGTTTCATCAACTCCTCCTAGACCACTTGATGAAATTCATCAAAACTTTCACAGAATGTTCAGTATACATTGCCATTGTGCACCATCTATTTGAAAATTTCAATTTTTTATATCTGGAATCAAATGGGGGAAAGGGGGAGCTTTGCCCACAGTTCTTTTTTTGTAATAATGTATTCTGTTTTATCTTTATTTTTAGTAGATTGATATTGTCTTCAAACACAGTATCAGAGAAAAGTGCAAACATGTACAATATCTCAAGCGTTATCAATTTTATCTCCAATCATCAAATCAATTGGGATTCATACATATATGGTTTCAAGTTGGTAATACAATCATTATCTATAACTTACCTTTAAAATATATTTGTTGTCATGACAACTAAGTGAACCTGTTACCATGGTGATATTATATCCTGTCCTAACTTCCTGTGGTTCAAGTGATGCTGCAAGCTATTAAAAGAAAGGATGGTTATAAGATTGCTATTAACCTTTCAAACTAAACTTAAAATTTGAACTTAAAAAAAAACTTTAAAAACTTATAAAAACATCAAGAAAATTTATGTTTTCCCTATGTTTCTTCTAAGACTTTTGTTTATGGTTTATAATGTAATTGAGAACTGAACAGTAAATCCAAAATGAATAATCCAAGGACAATGGCAACATTGAATGAAATGAAGAGATATTCTCTAATTCTAATGCTGTTCTCGTCAAGTTCATTCTGTAGGAGATCAAAGTGTTCTCCAACATGTGGATAAATTGATATCGCGATTTCATTGGATATTGAAAATTTCATGAACATTTCTTCATATAGCAAAATATACCTAAAATAAATTTATTTCCAGTATAAATCAATGTAAAAAGTATTTACTCAAAGCATACATTGTTTATTTATCTTGAATCACATATGATTGATTTGCTTTTGTTAATTTCCATGCAATGTAAATTTCATATCTGGTGACATCAAAGAAATGATTGTAGAGGCCCATGATGGGGTAGAAACTAAAACACATGTTAATATCCTATCATATGCAAGTCTTTGATTATCATAGTTCTACTGTTCCAAGGTAAAACATAAAAGTTCTTTCTAAAGCTTGAATTTTAAAAATTTAACCCTTTCAACAGTAGAACTATGATAATCAACGACTTGAAAGGATAGATTTTATATATTCATTGTACATGAATATAAAAGTAATTTTATCAACACTACAAAAAACATATACCTCTGGTGTGATTTCAATAGTTTCAAACTGCCGTTTAATGGGTAGGGATAATACCTCTCCTCTCTTGTATGTCAGTGGTGGTGGTTCCTAAAATACAAACTTCTATTGAATTCTATTGTAACATGACCATGTCAGAAGAGATTTAAGTTAGGAATAGTGTGACTTTTGATTATTTAGCAAAACCTAAATTTTACAGATTTGTTTAAGAAAGCTCTGTCCAGCCTTTCATTTAAAACAAATTTGTTTTGTATCAGTTTTTAACCATATGTTTTGTTTATGGTCTCCCAAGTATTTTGAACTGATCTGTGCTGAAGGGACACAAGTTGTCAATTATCTGCAGAAACTAAATTTACAGTAACTCAGTATTCACTTGCATGTATTTAGGACAACATATGTGTTTCAAAAATCTGTTTAAGATTGGTCGCTCGTCAAGAATTTGATTTTGTGTCAGGTTTTTGAACTTGTATGAATTTATTCATTTCAACGCATTAGAATTTTTTTAAGACTGACCCCCCCCCACCTTTTCAAAATTTGATTAAATACATGGCAAAAAGACTTCTGAGAAAAATTTATGACATTCTTAATATTCCGACATGGTGTTTTGAGGGACAAATTCTCAATACATCTAGAGTAGTTTAGTTTCCCGCCAAAATTTCAATCACATGTAACTCTGAAAGGAGCACACTGATTCATCAGTATTTTTTGCTCAAAAATATCTATTGACATTGTTTTAACACACTGAACTAACAAAAATAATTCTCAAAATTCTGGACATGAGGAGTGACCAAGCTTAAAGGAACATGAATGACCCAAATGTCTCATTTTGACGTTATGGTAACCCCTAATGATGAAAAATTTTGGAGTAATTTTATCTCGAAAACACTAAGTCTTCCCTTATGGTGCCAGGTACCGACACTGATTTCCTAAATGATGTGGAAACATTTGAACTCAACTCTAGTGAGAGAAACAAGTCTCCTGAAACCTCCCGTCTAATCTATGCAGACTACAATCCTTTTTGTTTTACATTAAGTATTAGAGAAAAGATTCCACAACTTAAACATGTTATCTATGGCATCTCTCACATCTTGTTAAATCCATTTTCAAATGATTAAAATCTTGGAAAGTCTCACTTTCAAAATTGGCAAATTATTTAACTTGATGTACATAATATTTATCTCTTAGGCAGGGTAGAATACTAAATCAATAATACTGTACCCAATTAATTACAAATTCTGTTTTGTGAGGCATAGATACTGGAGGCTGTGTATAACTCTCTGCTACGACTAGATGTGCTGGCTTCAGATCTTTTATCAATTTGTTGGCTTGTGCAAAACTTAAACATGTGTCGATAGGAAAATAACACACCTGAAATAAAATAGCAAATTACTATAGGAATTCTTGGGTAATTTTTGCAGCAATTTTATTGCCACTAAATCTGCCATCTTGGAAAAATAGGAATTATGGGTAAGGTGAAATTTATTTTAATATTTGCTCCTCCTATACAACACGCACATAAATTTTGTTATAAATATTTTACTGCAATTCATTAATTGACAGCTTTTTTCAAATTATGAAGCATAGGACTTTAACTTTTTTACTTGTATAAACACATGTATATGTAGTCACAAATCATCAAATTTAATTATACAACAAAATATCTTTTTTCCTCAACCTAGGAAAATTGGTATTGCAGAAATGAAATGAATCCACAGTGGTTGAAATATGGAAGTCGTTTTCATTAAGCTTTGGCACAAATAATTTTACTATATTAAATTAAAGCTTGAATACGAGATCCAGTGATCTGCATACCTGTTGATTACAATGCACTATGGAACCATTAAATGTGTCAGATATTCAAGATGTAAAAAAGCAATTAAAAGCTGCCCTTGGGACCAAAAAGACGGGATGTCTGAGTAATGTAATTTTCGTGGATCCTAATTTTTGCAGTTTATGAAAGATCAACATATTTGCAGGTATCAATTTTCACAGTTTTCAATGTTACAAAGGCTTTTTTCTACACAAAATCTTATTTGCAAGGGTACTATTTTTCGCCTTCCAGAGACAACCGCAAAAATAGTGAAAATTAGTACACCGCAAAAATTAATATGTTTACAGTACTCTCAGTGTTATATTTCCCGTGGTATTAATTTTTGCACTATTACCGCTTAACATGATATGTGTGAAATTTATACCTGGGAATATTTCATCATAGACCTGAATATAAAGGAATACAATGATGTTAACTAAAAGTCTATGATTATCAAACCCAGTGATTTGGTCCAAAACTGAAAACAGTGAAAATTTCGTACCTCGAAAATAAAACACCATACAGCAATAAGATGTCAGATGAGACAGGTTTCACTGTATTATCAAATAGACATTAATTAGAGGTGTAACAATACACTGGTATATCAATATATCACGGTATTTTTCTACAAACTAGGTACACCGGTACAGAATTCAGCGTATCGATACATATCGTCTCCTGATTTCTGCTTAAATTTCAGAATCAGTACCACATAAAAATTTTTCTGATTTTGGATATGGAAAAGTCAGATAAAGGACAAACAAATTATTTAGCTACATGAAAATGAACACTCTTGTATCACTCAAGAAAATTTTACTATTTTATCACATAAAATAGTAAACAGTAGAAAATTTATTAATGTAATCAAATTGAGAATCAGAAAATGATATGTATCGATAGGAATCATGATACACTTGCTTCGTATCGCTATATCATGATACAATATTTCATTAACGATACTCTTCCCTAATATTAATGTCTTACCCTTATTTGTAATGGCTGAAAAGGTGACAGTGCTTCTACAAAAGGAAAATCTGGCTCTGAAATGGAAGATTTAAATCTAATTATTGTCTCTTCCAACACTACAGATATAGCTGAACTTCCATGGCTTGAGTTGCATTAGGTAGAACATCATGTTTGTCCAAAACCCTTTTTGTGGTCTATTTGTTCAAGTTAAAACATAGGTCAACTTTGATAATATAATATACCTCTAGCTCGAACTGTTTTCATCTGTTCCCTGGGTGTTCAAGCTACTGAAGTTTGACTCTAATTAGGATAAATAAGTGACAATTCGCCCTTTCAGAAATGAATGCATTCTGGGTAAAGCATACACCAAAATATTTTGATTGGTCAATAACGTAACATCATGGTTGAAAATTGATGGTTCATAAACCCAAATGCGAAACTGAACCACTGTACCAACAATTTCTAAATTTCTGAAACGGTGAATTTAATAGCCATTACCCTGGTTTCCTAACCATACTACTTTCCATGTTTGGGCCCAATTTATCAAACACATTTTGTACCTGTCAATCTGTCCATTATGATTATATGGTTATCTGTCAAAAATTTTTCTTCTTACTGTTGAAGTAGTCTTATTCGTGGACATCAATTTTCGTGGTTTACATAATAATCATTATTTTGTGGCTACTTAAATTCGTGGATTTGAATTTAATGCATTAAAACCTTACGGAAACATAGAAAGCAGCCACAGCCTGCTAAGCTCACCTCGTTGTGCAGCATTGTCACACGTTGTACATGTCAGTGAACAGGAATGGACTATAATCATTCTTTTTAACAGATCCAGCCATGCATAAATTGTAGTTTACAGTCCGCATCCAAAGCATTCATTGTTGTTGTCATCTCAAATTGCATCATACATACCGATATGGTTGCTAAGGGACATGTCAGTAAGCGGGAATGAACTTTAACCATTCTACCTAACCAAGTCGCTCATGCGTAAAATGTAGGTCAGAGACAGCATCTGAAGCATGCATTGTTGTTATCCCAAAATGCACCATGCATACCAGTATGGTTGATGTGGGCCATGTCAGTAATTGGGAATGGACTTTAACCATTCTACCTAACCACGTCGCTCATGCGTAAAATGTAGGTCAGAGACAGCATCCGAAACATGCATTGTTGTTGTCATCCCAAAATGCACCATGCATACCAGTATGGTTGATGTGGGCCATGTCAGTAATTGGGAATGGACTTTAACCATTCTACCTAACCAAGTCACTCATGCGTAAAATGTAGGTAAGAGACAGCATCCGAAGCATGCATTGTTGTTGTCATCCCAAAATGCATCATGCATACCAATATGGTTATGTGGGCCATGCCAGTAAGGGAGAATGAACGTTAACCATTCTACCTAACCAAGTCGCTCATGCGTAAAATGTAGGTCAGAGACAGCATCCAAAGCATGCATTGTTGTTGTCATCCCAAAATGCATCATA
>MJUU01005865.1:30488-40511 GCA_002080025.1 Modiolus philippinarum | reverse complement strand
GGGACCTTCCATACATCATTCCTGTAAAGTTTGGTTGAATTTGCTTTAGTGGTTTCAGAGAAGATGAAAATGTGAATTTCCCATAGGGCCAATGTTAAACTAAGTTCCGTGCTGGCAGCCATGTTTTTTGTCGAATCCGAATAAAATGAGCAATCTTTGTAAAGGACCTTTAGTGCATCAATCCTGTAAAGTTATGTTGAATTTGCTTCAGCAGTTTCATAGGAGTTGATAAAAATGTGATTTTTCCCATAGGGTCCTATGTTAAACCTAAGTTCCACGCTGGCGGCCATGTTTTTTATTGGATCGGAACAAAATGAGCAATCTTTGTAAGGGACCTTCCATACATCATTCCTGTAAAGTTTGGTTGAATTTGCTTCAGTGGTTTCAGAGGAGAAGATGAAAATGTGAAAAGTTTAACGGACGGACGACGGACGACGGACGCCAAGTGATAGCAATAGCTAACACTGACCCTTTGGGTCAGGTGAGCTAAAAATGTGAATTTCCAATAGGGCCAATGTTAAACATAGTTCCGCGCTGGCGGCCATGTTTTTTGTCGAATCCAAATAAAATGAGCAATCTTTGTAAAGGACCTTTAGTGCATCATTCCTGTAAAGTTATGTTGAATTTGCTTCAGCAGTTTCATAGGAGTTGATAAAAATGTGATTTTTCCCATAGGGTCCTATGTTAAACCTAAGTTCCACGCTGGCGGCCATGTTTTTTATTGGATCGGAACAAAATGAGCAATCTTTGTAAGGGACCTTCCATACATCATTCCTGTAAAGTTTGGTTGAATTTGCTTCAGTGGTTTCAGAGGAGAAGATGAAAATGTGAAAAGTTAACGGACGGACGACGGACGCCAAGTGATGGCAATAGCTCACCCTGAGCTAAAAAGGTGCAGAAAACTGACATTTTATTAAAATTTTCTAAGTCCAAGGCCCATAACTCTGTCAAAAATCAGTGGACCAGAACAAAATTTATACTTGATCTGTAACTCATTAAGGTAGACTCACATACAAAATATCAGATCAATATCTGCAATGGTTAAGACAAGTGTGGACCCAAATTGATGTCTTGCCCATCCCTTCATTGTCACAAAATTGATGTGAATTCTCAAACTAACTAAATCAGAAAACTAAAGATATTTGCTAGACTGTAAAGTTAGGGTAAGTGACAAAGGCAATAGAGCAGACTGTCATGAATCACCAAAAAAAATATCAGTGACCACTGATAGATACTGAAAAACCAAACATGTTTATTAGACCGTGAAAATGAGGTCAAGGGCTAAAGCCAAACAGCAGGCTGTCATGTTTCATTTAAGACAAACCCATATACCAAATATTATTGACCTTACTTTAAAAGATACTGGGAAACTTAACATGATCACTGGACCGTGAAATTGAGGTCACAGATAAAAACCATATAGCAGACTGCCATGTACTACCCATGACCAACCTATATACCAAATATCATTGACCTACCACTTATAGTTACTGAGAAAATGACCTAATCACTAAAACTTAACATGCTCACTAGACCATTAAATAGAGGTCAAGGACAAAAGCCATATGACAGACTGTCATGTACTATCTAAGACCAACTTACATACCAAACATCATTGACCTACCACTTATAGTTACTGAGAAACTAAACTAAACACAAAAACTTAACAAGTTCATTGGACCGTGAAATTGAGGTCACAGACAAAAACCATATAGCAGACTGTAATGTACTACTTAAGAACAACCTATATACCAAATATCATTGACCTACCACTTATAGTTACTGAGAAAATGACCTAATCACAAAAACTTAACATGCTCACTAGACCGTGAAATTGAGGTCAAGGACAAAAGCCATATGGCAGACTGTCATGTACTACCTAAGACCAACCTATATACCAAATAACATTGACCTACCACTTATAGTTACTGAGAAACTAAACTAAGCACAAAAACTTTACATGTTCATTAGACCGTGAAATTGAGGTCACAGACAAAAACCATATAGCAGACTGTAATGTACTACTCAAGACCAACCTATAAACCAAATATCATTGACCTACCATTTATAGTTACTGACAAAATGACCTAATCACAAAAACTTTACATGAAAGTTTACACCACCGCTGTCATACTTTGTACGCATATGTCTTGCTTTCCGCGCCTTTCGTCGCGGGTGAGACAAAAAGTGTGTGGAAAACTGATGCTGGACTGACAGACGGACGGAGTGCAAACCTAAAGTCCCCTTCAGCTATCGCTGGTAGGGGACTAAAAATTATTGACCTTACATCAATAGATCCTGGGAAACTTAACATGATCACTGGACTGTGAAATTAAGGTCACAGACAAAAGCTATAAGGCAGACTGTCATGTACTACCAAAGACCAACCTATATACCAAATATCATTGACCTACCACTTCTAATTACTGACAAAATGACCTAATCATAAAAACTTAACATGCTCACTAGACTGTGAAAATGAAGTTAATAACAAAAGCCATATGACAGACTGTCACCTACATAACATATATCATTGACCTACCACTTATAGTTACTGAGAAACTAAACAAAGCACAAAAACTTAACATGCTCATTGGACTGTGAAATTGAGGTCACAGACAAAAGCCATATAGCAGACTGCCATGTACTACTCAAGACCAACATTTACATGTATATACCAAATATCATTGACCTACCACTTATGGTTACTGACAAAAATGACCTAATCACAAAAACTTAACATGCTCACTAGACCATGAAATTGAGGTCAAGGACAAAAGCCAAATGACAGACTATCATGTACCATGTACTACTCAAGACCAACCTATATACCAAATATCATTGACCTACCACTTATAGTTACTGAGAAAATGACCTAATCACAAAAACTTAACATGAAAGTTTACGCCACTGCCGTCGCCGACATACTNATCTATTATTTATTTTGCCATGAGTTAGCTCCCTTTTCTCAAAATAAATTTATTATCCACATAAAATATCTTTCTTAACCTCTTGGCGCATGTGTAGATTGCTTTCAGGGTAATGTGTAGCTTAGTAAAAATGTAAAAAAAAGTCTATCCATAAGGACATGTATTTCATATAAAAGCTTAAGAGAATTGTTGCAGAGTTCCTTATGCATGTTTTTTCTTTTGAAATGTTGCAGAAAACATCAATTTCAGCCTGGTTTTCAAAGGCTTAAAACAGAAAAAGAAACCATTGATATATGCTTCTCTTTTAAATTATCAAAACATTTGAGATGAGAAATACAAAATATCTTACAATAAGACAAGTATGGACCCAAATTGATGTCTCGCTCATCCCTACTTGGACGTTATATTGATGGGGAAAACTCAAACTGACTAAATCAGAAAACTTAACATATTCGCTAGACTGTGAAATTAGGGCAATTTGTCAAAATCAATATAGCATGAATAATGAATCATGAATCACCCAAAACAAAAATGCCAAATATCAGTGATCTACCACTGATAGATACTAAAAACACCAAACATGTTCACTAGACCGTGAAAATGAGGTCAAAAGCTAAAGCCAAATAGCAGGCTGTCATGTTTCATCTAAGACAAACCCACATACCAACAAGTGTGGATCCTACCGGTAGAACAAGGCTTTATTACACAAGCAAAAATTATAAAATATGTTTTATAAGTCCAAGGCCCATAACTCCGTCAAAAATCAGTGGACCAAAACCAAAAATTCAACTAGGTCTTTAACTCATTAAGTTAGACTCGCATACAAAATATCAGATCAATACCTGCAATGGTTTAGAAAAAAGGTTTTGGGAAAACTGACATTTTAATAAAATTTTCAAAGTTCAAGGCCCATACCTCTGTAAAATATCAGTGGACCGGAACCAAACTTAAACTTCATCTGTAACTCATTAAGGTAAACTCACATAAAAAATATCAGATCAACACCTGCAACGGTTTAGAAAAAAAGTGTGGAAAAATGACATTTTACAAGTCCAAGGCCCATAACTCTGTCAAAAATCAGTGAACCAGAACAAAGCTTACACTTGAGCTGTAACTCATTAAGGTAGACTCACATATAAAATATCAGATCAATACCTGCAATGGTTTAGAAACTAGAGGCTCAGACACTGAGCCTGTATCGCTCACCTGACAAAATGCTGAAGCAGGGTTTTCAATGTTCTGAATGGTGGCCATGTTTTTTATGTGAATTTCCCATAGGGCCAAAATAAACTATGTTCTGTGCTGGCGGCCATGTTTTTTATTGGATTGGAATGAAATGAGCAATCTTTGTTAAGGACCTTCAGTTCATCATTCTTGTAAAGTTTGGTTGCATTTGCTTCAGTGGTTTCAGAGCAGAAGAAGAAAATGTGAATTTTCCCATAGGGTCCAATAGAAAATGTGAATTTTCCCATAGGGTCCAATGTTAAACCTAAGTTCTGCTGTGGCGGCCATGTTTTTTACCAGATCGGAACAAAATGAGCAGTCTTTGTAAAGGACCCTCGATACATCATTCCTGTAAGTTTGGTTGAAATTGCTTTCGTGGATTTCCCATAGGGCCAATGTTAAACTATCTTCCGTGCTGGCGGTCATGTTTTTTTTATCGGATCAGAACGAAATGAGCAATCTTTGTTAAAAACCTTTAGTACATCATTCCTGTAAAGTTTGGTTGAATTTGCTTCAGCAGTTTCAGAGGAGAAGAAGAAAATGTGAATTTTTCCATAGGGTCCAATGTTAAACCTAAGTTCCGCGCTGGAGGCAATGTTTTTTATCGGATCTGAACGAAATGAGCAGTCTTTGTAAAGGACCTTCAATATATCATTCCTGTAAAGTTTGGTTGAATTTGCTTCAGTGGTTTCAGAGGAGAAGATGAAAATGTGAATTTCCCATAGGGCCAATGTTAAATTATGTTCCGTGCTGGCGGCCATGTTTTTTATTGGATCGGAATGAAATGAGCAATCTTTGTTAAGGACCTTCAGTTCATCATTCTTGTATAGTTTGGTGGAATTTGCTTCAGCAGTTTAAGAGCAGAAGAAGAAAATGTGAATTTTCCCATAGGGTCCAATGTTAAACCTAAGTTCCGCGCTGGCAGCCATGTTTTTTATCGGATCGGAACGAAATGAGCAATCTTTGTAAAGGACCTCCCATACATAATTCCTGTAAAGTTTGGTTGAATTTGATACAGTGGTTTTAGAGGAGAAGATGAAAATGTGAAAAGTTTAATGGACGGACGACGGACGATGGATGGACGACAGCAATACCTCACACTGACCCTTTGGGTCAGGTGAGCTAAAAATGTGAATTTCCCATAGGGCCAATGTTAAACTAAGTTCCGTGCTGGCGGCCATGTTTTTTGTCGAATCCGAATAAAATGAGCAATCTTTGTAAAGGACCTTTAGTGCATCAATCCTGTAAAGTTATGTTGAATTTGCTTCAGCAATTTCAGAGGAGTTGATGAAAATGTGATTTTTCCCATAGGGTCCTATGTTAAACCTAAGTTCCGTGCTGGCGGCCAAGTTTTTTATCGGATCGGAACAAAATGAGCATACTTCGTAAGGGACCTTCCATACATCATTCCTGTAAAGTTTGGTTGAATTTGCTTCAGTGGTCTCAGAGGAGAAGATGAAAATGTGAAAAGTTAACGGACGGACGACGGACGCCAAGTGATGGCAATAGCTCACCCTGACCCTTTGGGTCAGGTGAACTAAAAAGGTGCAGAAAACTGACATTTTATCAAAATTTTCTAAGTCCCATAACTCTGTCAAAAATCAGTGGACCAGAACAAAATTTATACTTGATCTGTAACTCATTATGGTAGACTCACATACAAAATATCAGATCAATATCTGCAATGGTTAAGACAAGTGTGGACCCAAATTGATGTCTTGCCTGTCCCTTCATGGTCACAAAATTGATGTGAATTCTCAAACTGACTAAATCAGAAAACTAAAGATATTTGCTAGACTGTAAAGTTAGGGTAAGTGACAAAGGCAATAGAGCAGACTGTCATGAATCACCAAAAAAAATATCAGTGACCACTGATAGATACTGAAAAACCAAACATGTTTATTAGACCGTGAAAATGAGGTCAAGGGCTAAAGCAAAACAGCAGGCTGTCATGTTTCATTTAAGACAAACCCATATACCAAATATTATTGACCTTACATTAAAAGATACTGGGAAACTTAACATGATCACTGGACCGTGAAATTGAGGTCACAGACAAAAACCATATAGCAGACTGCCATGTACTACCCATGACCAACCTATATACCAAATATCATTGACTTACCACTTATAGTTACTGAGAAAATGACCTAATCACTAAAACTTAACATGCTCACTAGACCGTTAAATAGAGGTCAAGGACAAAAGCCATATGACAGTCTGTCATGTACTATCTAAGACCAACTTACATACCAAATATCATTGACCTGCCACTTATAGTTACTGAGAAACTAAACTAAACACAAAAACTTAACAAGTTCATTGGACCGTGAAATTGAGGTCACATACAAAAAACCATATAGCAGACTGTAATGTACTACTCAAGAACAACCTATATACCAAATATCATTGACCTACCACTTATAGTTACTGAGAAAATGACCTAATCACAAAAACTTAACATGCTCACTAGACCGTGAAATTGAGGTCAAGGACAAAAGCCATATGGCAGACTGTCATGTACTACCTAAGACCAACCTATATACCAAATAACATTGATCTACCACTTATAGTTACTGAGAAACTAAACTAAGCACAAAAACTTAACATGTTCATTAGACCGTGAAATTGAGGTCACAGACAAAAACCATATATCAGACTGTAATGTACTACTCAAGACCAACCTATAAACCAAATATCATTGACCTACCATTTAAAGTTACTGACAAAATGACCTAATCACAAAAACTTAACATGAAAGTTTACGCCGCCGCCGTCATACTTTGTACGCATATGTCTTGCTTTCCGCGCCTTTCGTCGCGGGCGAGACAAAAAGAGTGTGGAAAACTGATGCTGGACTGACAGACGGACGGAGTGCAAACCTAAAGTCCCCTTCAGCTATAGCCGGTAGGGACTAAAAATTATTGACCTTACATCAATAGATCCTGGGAAACTTAACATGATCACTGGACTGTGAAATTAAGGTCACAGACAAAAGCTATTAGGCAGACTGTCATGTACTACCCAAGACCAACCTATGTACCAAATATCATTGACCTACCACTTCTAATTACTGACAAAATGACCTAATCATAAAAACTTAACATGCTCACTAGACTGTGAAATTGAAGTTAATAACAAAAGCCATATGACAGACTGTCACCTACATAACATATTTCATTGACCTACCACTTATAATTACTTTGAAACTAAACAAAGCACAAAAACTTAACATGCTCATTGGACTGTGAAATTGAGGTCATAGACAAAAGCCATATAGCAGACTGCCATGTACTACTCAAGACCAACATATCATTGACCTACCACTTAAAGTTACTGACAAAAATGACCTAATCACAAAAACTTAACATGCTCACTAGACCATGAAATTGAGGTCAAGGACAAAAGTCAATTGACAGACTATCATGTAGCATGTACTACTCAAGGCCAACCTATATACCAAATATCATTGACCTACCACTTATAGTTACTGAGAAAATGACCTAATCACAAAAACTTAACATGAAAGTTTACGCCACTGCCGTCGCCTACATACTTTGTACGCATATGACTCGCTTTCCGCGCCTTTCGTCACGGGTGAGACAAAAATGAGATCTACCTTAAGATACAGACTAAACACTAAAGTTGAGCTCATGTCTAACATGTAATGTTTTAATTAATGTTGCTTATTTATGCTTTTTAAAGAAAAGATTTTTTTTACATTATACCAACATTTTAGATGTAACTTTATTGCAGATTATTTTTTTCATGATGATGTACAAAGATATCTATTTTATAATAATGTTTGAGAAGATAATGTGACATCACTTCCTATAGTGACATTTCAACCAGGGACAATAGAATATTAATCTACCTAAGGAAATTGAGTAAATCTCCTATTTCAGTACAATAAAAGAAAAGAACGTACCATTCAGCAAATATATTTGAGTATGCTAAAGCACTGTCAGATACTGGAGATACAAAATATAAAGGAACTTGACTTAGTCCACAACTGTCCAGATGTCCACTTAAACACTCAAAAAGGTCATAGGTGATACCAGATGGATAACAGGGAACCAGCACATTTCCACCATTTTTTAAAGTAACAGCTGAAAAATGGAATGAAGTAGAAAACATATTACAATGAGACTTTTTTTTTTTTCATACATTTACTTTTTTAAAAATGAATTCTTATAACATCTATAATAAAACCTTTCTAATCCAACACATAATGGATGGCAGAGGGGTTAAGATAATTCTACTACCTATACAACCACTGTGGTCTATCACCACTGCGATGTGAGTTCGCGCCCCACTTTGTACATTGCAAAAAAAGGGTGCACTCAACTTACAATTGTAAGTGATAAGGTATGTCAGTTACCTGCCCAAGGTCTTGGTTCTCTCCAGACACTACAGCTTCCTCCACCACTAAAACTGACCGCATAGTTGCCAACTCACATGATTTTCGCGTGTTCCACATGCTTTTTCAACGGTTTACACGCATAGATTTTGTCACACGGCGTGTTCACACTTTTCAGAACTTCACACGCCGTTACATGCGTTTTCATTGTTTACGTTTTTGGTTATTAGCGATATCGCGTTTTTCGTGATTCTCTGGACTTTTCCACGACCGTTGTTAATGTTTTTGGTTATTAGCGCTATCGATCCCCGTGATTCTCCGGACTTTTCATGACCGTACGGTAAATTGCAAACTTCGATTCGGCGAAACAACCGATTTTAAATCGTTTCAATAAATTTCTTGTTGGGTACGACGACTAAAGACACGAGTACAAATAGAAAACGATATTTTTGTACCGGATCAGTGATACCAAAACAAAATTTGGGACTCCGAGTTTGATGAATTGATTTGAAGTCAAAGAAAAGTGATCGTGGAGAACGGGGGCTATGCAGTTTACATATTTATATTGGATCATTTACAGAAAGTGATATAGTCAGATATACAAAAGCTAGGGCTCATTTGAAACCATTATCTGTCAAAACGGGTCTAAGCCCATTTCCTCCTTGCCAGCTACAAAATATTTGTTGTATGATAAATTATCAAGGACAAGGCTGAGAACTCTGCTAAACTCTGCCTTATTGACGTGTAAAGGTCTGTAAATTCAATTCGACCCAACTTGTAATTGTTTTGAATATGTACCTAGTCAGGTAGTTCTAAAATCAGCAAAACAGGAAAATATTCGAGTACAGTGGGCGTTTATATTGGCAAATTAATTTTATATAAATTTTGTTCAATAATCCAAAAGTATGTCGCGCGTTTTCACACGCTTTTTGGTATCTCATGTCATGTCATTACATGATTTTTCATTGTCAGAGGTTGGCAACTATGACTGACCGTCATGTGATAGTTGAAATACTGCTGAAAGTGACGTTAAACCCCATATGACGTTAAACCCCATATCAATCAATCAATCAACACATAATGGGACCATAAAAATATGTAGGATTATACAGGATGTCAGAATACAAAGTTTCAGAAAGCATTTAATAGAGGGCTGTGGGACAGAAAAACTATGAAGGATTAGATGTCCGATTAAACAGGTTTCACTGTTTCTCTTATTTCTAGCAAATTTAACCAATGCCTGACCGGTGTAATAAAAATATCTCTAGTCTCTAAAGAGAGAACCACTCACAAGAAATTTCCTACCAAATCTATTCTACATATAATCCTCTGTGTTTTACATTATGTCATTAGAGAAACATTTTCTACAATTTAAACATGTTAATTATGAAATTTCTCACATCTTGTTAAATAAATTTTGAAATGTTTAAAACTCAGCAAGCCTCATTTTCAACCATTTGCAAAATTTATTTATTTCGATGTGGGAAATGTCATAATCAATTTAGTTCT
>MJUU01005865.1:364-14841 GCA_002080025.1 Modiolus philippinarum | reverse complement strand
GCAATTTTCATGAAGTCATTGAACCATGAAGACAAGGTCAAGGTCATCTGAAACATGCGTTGCTAGAAAGTTCTAACCATAAGCTATCTGTGTATAAAAGATGTTGCATATAAGTGATATACTTCAACAGTTATTAGGGTTTTAAGAAAGTTTCCGACGCTGTCGCTGCCGCCGGAAAGTAATACCTATGTCTCGCTTTCAGCGACTTTCATCGGCGAGACAAAAAGTATAAAATGTGTAGTACTTAATAATTTCTAGTTTATAAATTTTTTTAAAATTTCCCCCTTTGCAGTTTACTATTGATACCTTTTCATACTCTGATGATATCACCCAGTTACAGCTCCCAATTGAATATCCAGAACTACAGGAACTTACTGTTAAAGCACCATATAAATTCTGAAATGAAAATGATGTTTATTCATAGTAAAACCTGCCAAATGATTTTCATTAAACCTATTTAATTCAAAAACTTTCCCTACTATTCCAAAGTTCACAGTATATGCATGTTGAAAGTCATCTGACTGTGCCTGGTTTAAGGTGGGACTTTACCAAATGACGTTATAAGAGTAATATGTCCTTATACAAAACATTATTAAAGATAAGGGATATCTTCCACGGTTGTGAGAAATTTCCTATTTTCCCCGGATGAAACGAGGGTAAAAGACGAAAAAATTCTCACACAAATGAAAGATATCAAGATCTTTAATCTTGGTCGAATATAAGAAGCTATTTCTTCCGTAAAATACAACGATCAAACTAAAGGAAAGCAAAACTTGTCATTTGTTGTGGAGTTTTCTTCTGTGACATCAAATTATTCAGGGAGATTATTATGGTAACAGCTGTGATGTAGAACAAATTGCGCCACTGATTTGGCCGTTTACCCCTGTAAGACAGCTACATGCGACCTTGTCTTCTATGGTCTGTCTTACTGTTTCATAAAAAGTTACATTTGTGTAGGCCTTATGTGTCTGTTTTTATTCGTGTAAAAACTGTGTGGATGTGCAAATTATATGTATATTTACTTCATTGCAACAAGCAGAATTTTTGGCACGCTATGAAAGTCCTTTTTTAGCCTAAAATTATGTGTAGTAGATAAATGTTGCCAGATTGAGATCAAAATAGGGAAAACTAAATTGACAAAAATATGCTGGAATTTCTTCTTTTTCAAAACAGCAAAAATCTTGCCGATTGAGCAAGTATTTCAAATTATATCATCTTTGAAAGTCACATATGGTGGTGGAAGCGTCAAAATTAAAAAATGTTCCTGAGTTGATTTTACGTTTTCTTTCCTTCCGCCTATTTGTTATAAAGGTTTATATCTGTAGATGACTTCTTAAATACCAGTAAGGAGGATTAAAACTGGATTCCTTACCTATTGAATGAATAAATACCGACATACCATTACCTAATAATAGAAACAAACTATCAATGAACTTAGTATACCATAAGATTTGTTACATGACAACTGTTACAACTAGAGCTGTCGCCGAATGGCAACCAATTATCCCCCCGCTCATTGAACCCTGAATAAATATGGCAAGTACAAATTTAAGCGTGTGTTGATAAAATACAGGTGTTGACACTGTACAAGTATGGACACAATGATATGCCTCCCACTTTTCAGTTTTTTTATAAAAGGGAAGTTCCAAAAATCAATTCTATGGGTGCTAGGCAATCTTCCTGTAAAGTTTCATCCATTTTGAGGCACTTTGAATTTCCCCACCTTTTTCCAGTTTCCATAGCAACGGCAGCCATTGTAAAAATTCTGAGACCCAAAATCATTTCTATGGGTGCTAGACATCCTTCTTGTAAAGTTTCATCAAATTTGAAGCTCTTTGAATTTTCCTGCCTTTTTTTCAGTTTCCATGGTAACCGCAACCATTTTGAATATTCCAAAAGATATGTGTGTGCACATCTCCTTATTTTAAGTTAGATTCTTTTAAAGTAGTTGGAATTTGTTTGCAAACTTTCTAAGAGACATGAATAGTTGTGTTTTTCATTCGTACTGACAGCCAGACTAATGGACAAGGGTAAAACAATATGCCCCCTGACTTTTCGTCGTGGGGGCATAAAAAAATTCACCCAGAGTACTACTTAATAGATTAACATAATTCATCCCTTGCTCATCACTACTTAATTTACAGAGTGGCTATTGGCTGAATGTTTTGATTTTTTTGAGTAACTAAAGAACCGTCTCATTGACAAACAATTAACTTGAAAGTCTCGTTTTAAAATTAGACAACTATGCAATGATTTATACTAAAATTGGTTTCAAAAGGATCAACAGTTCCAGTGATCTTTCGAACTGTTACAAGGAATAACAACAGCTCGCTACTGACACCAGACACCTGACAATAAAATTAACAATTAAATACAATACCCTTTTCTCATTGTATCCTACAGTCTGTACTCTTGACACACAAGACTGTACATCATGCATTGTATAACATTTTCTCCAACAATAAGGTTGTACTGCCTCTTTCAGAAATGGTGGTAACAAACTGAAAAAGAGTAGCACATCCATACACTGAAAGTGAAAGTAGCATGATCTATAATAAAGTGAAAGTAAAATTACTATTATATCTTAAATATAAAGTGAAAGCGCCCATTGTGGCTGGCAAAGGATTACAGTGTTTGCAAGAGTACTTTGTCTGATTTTTTTTGTTGATGACCCCCACCTCAATCTATGGATGTAGAAAAACATTAATGTAGCTTTGTTCAATAGAGATAGTTAGATTTATGTGAGGCTTGCCAAGGGTTAAAAATATTTGAAAATCTATTTACATGTGTATCTCATGAGATATGGTTGTGGATTTTATTTCTCTAATGATTTCAATTAGATTTTGGACAAAGACATTACCCGCTTTTCTGACGATCCGAAATAAATGTGTTCTTCGAGTGTGATGTCATCATAGATGGTCGCCTTTTTTCATGGCGTCACAATGGTGAAGTCAGAAAATGGCAAACATATTTGACGTCATAATTGAATTTCATCCAATCACTTGCCGAGAACAACATTCTCTCTAGAGAGGAGACACATATTTCTCCCACTGTTCAGGAAACGTGAAAAAAGGACAGAAATTAGAGAATGATACTTTGATAAGCCTCTAATTCAAACTGTTTCCAAAGTGTATACCTTCAGTTCTTGCACTTTGTACTGTTTTGTAAAACATGGATGAGTGACTTTATATGAAAATGACTTACTCTAATACAGCTGGTTCCTTCCAGTTCTCCCTTATCTCCAGTTTAGGATTTCTTTCTACATAGGTTACCAGTTCTTCCATGTATTGTCTGAATTCAAATAAAATATATATAGCTTGTGTTCAAACTTTGTAAACTAGTAAATTGAGTAAACCAAAGAACCCCAAACCTATATGAACACTAAAGTTTTCAAAATATATATTTTTATCACTAATTTGCTTTTATTTTCAATTCTTCAGGAGCAAGTTATTCTGTAATTAATGCAATTCACAATGATACAAACATATCATCATCAATCTCAATAGAATGTTTGCACCAAAATATTTTTTTCTTTTGATGTTTCTTATCATAAATAATTTCAATACAGGAAACGCTATAAATAACCAAAAAAAGTTTGAAAATCTGACAGAAATACCAAAATGTGACCAGTAAGCATCTTTAAGTTGGCTATAGGGCCTGTAAGTCTCGTACAATTTTGGAACTTCCACGATCCAAAATTGTACCCGGAAGTTACATTTTAAAAAAAGATACATGACGTTTCAAACAAAAATTTGAACGTTACAATCCTCTAACGTCATGTTTTGGCGGGAAATGTTTTCGAATTGCCTGTTTATCGTGGATTCTCGTTAGTCACATGACAAGACTTACAGACCCTATATACAGTTTAACTTCAATGGCTCGAACACCCAATGGACAGTTGAAAACACTTCGAGCTAATGGGGTGTTGGAGACACTGAGGTCATACTATGTTTAAACTTGAACAAAAGGACCACCAAAAGGGTTCGAGGCTTCCATGGTGTTTGAGTTATTGCAGTTCGAGACATCAAAGTTCTACTGTACTGTAAAAGCAGAAATATTCGTGGGGGATCAAATTCGATTTATTTCATGGGTATGAATTATCCACAAAATTTAATCCCAAAGAATTTAATGGCAGTAATACAAATAATCAAATATGTCAAGAAAACCACGAAAATTTGCTCCCAACTTTATAGTTTTTGAGGTCCAATTCACAAAATTTTATCCTAACAAAAATATAAATAATTATACAGTAGATATTTTTAACTACATGTAAATACCTTCCCATCTGTAAAGTAGGCTCTGTACAAAAAACTTGACCTTTGAACCCTGTGTATTCTGTTATAAATGGTAATGCTAGAATGACATTATGGTTTGAGATCAAAATTGCATCAATCTGTGACAAATCTGTCATACCAACCTACAAAACAATGTATTCCATGAGAATTCTGTCAAGAAAAAAAACAAAGCAAAGTTTTCCATGCATTGTCTAATAAGTGGATAAACAATATTGTATATCAGGTTATTTTTGCATCAGCTTTTGTTTTGCAGTTCTGGTGTAAAACAGGATGTTGAAATGATTCGCGTTTTCATACTTTACCCAAAGCATTTAAATGGGTATTGAAATTTACCACAAGGCTAAAATTAGGCCTGATTGTCTGCCCTAAACATAGCAAACATTAAACAAGGACCAAAATCTTGAGATACGGTATAAGAGCATGGTGTCTAGCAGTCTGTGTCCTTATTCCTATGGCAAGAGGGCATTAATAAATATAAACACTTGTTAGGCACATCATTATAATCTACAAATATATATTCATGTAGCGTTTCTGTTCTTCCATGTCTGGTTTCAAAGTTTCAAACAATAGTAAGTTGACCAACAACAATTACCTCCAGTACTTATGTGTATTTTTTAAAACTTGAACCGTTTCTAGGGAAATTCTCTTATCCGGCATGACATCACCGGATAAGAATTGACCAATCTGATCAATCGATTTTAATCTTACACCTCCAATATAGGCGGTGACACGATCGATGTTTACAGATATAATCTATATACAAATTCGATATTTTAAATTGCAATATATTTGGTGTTATAATAACTATGATCTTGAAATTCGGATATGATATTTATACTGACGTTCCAAATGCATATTCTGAGTTTCATCTAATATCTTGGAAAATGAATGAATAAATCAAAGTTGAAGTTACTTAGATATATTGTGAAATGTGGACTATTTCACCGCCTCCACAGGTAAAGTGCCCGGATGTCCGGATTAGAGAATACTTGATTCATCATATAAGAGAACTGCATCTTTTTGTTTATCTTTTATTGTTTCCATCATACAACCAAAATTTTGGGCAAAAATTTGGAGGTGTAAGATTAAAATCGACTGATCAGATTTTCGAAAATTTGCAAGATTTTCAAATAAATCTCATTGGGACTAGGCCACAGCTACAGATTTACCAAGAAAAGTCCCTGTTATAGACATACCACTCTGAATTTTTAAATGAATGTATCTTTTTTCCTGATTGATGCATCTAAATAATATCTTTTGCATTTCAAGTCGTAGTAGTAGGATGCATCACTTTAAATGCAAAAGAAAGCATGTTGATAGATCAAACAGGAAATAAAATATACACATTCTACTAAGCAGAGTGATACGTCTATCACAGTGATTTATCATTGTAAGTCCCTGACTGTACTATTTGGTCCTGAGAGGAAACAGAAACAAGATGTGTTTGTGAAATGCTATATATGCCCCCAAATTCTACAGTAAACAAGTTTGGATCGTATTGCGAGGCAATACATAAGTCCCCTACTGGTGGAATAATTCTTTGTTATTCCAGCAAAAATAGTAAAGGAAAAGTTTTCTAAGTCCAAGACCCATAACTCCATCAAAAGTCAATGGACTGGAACAACACTCAAATTTGATCTGTAACTCATAGCAGCAGACTCACATAACAAATACAGCTTAATATCTGGAACAGTTAAGACAAAAAGTCCGAAAACCTAGATTTTACCAAAAGTTTCTAAGTCCAAGGCCCCTAACTCCCTCAAAAATCAATTGACCAAAACCAATCTCAAACCTGATATGTAAAAGTTTCTAAGTCCAAGGCCCCTAACTCCCTCAAAAATCAATTGACCAAAACCAATCTCAAACCTGATATGTAACTCATAGTTGTAGACTCACATAGCAAATATTAGCTTATTATCTGGAACGGTTTAGATAAAAAGTCTGGAAAACATAGATTTTACCAAAATTTTATAAGTCCAAGGCCCATAACTCTGTCAAAAATCAACGGACCGGAACCAAACTAGATCTTGATCTGCAACTCATAGTGGTAGACTCACATAGCAAATATTAGCTTATTATCTGAAACAGTTTGGAAAAAAAAGTCCAGAAAACCTAGATTTTACAAAAATTTTATAAGTCCAAGGCCCATAACTCTGTCAATGGACCGGAATCAAACTCAAACTTGATCTGCAACTCATAGTGGTAGACTCACATAGCAAATATTAGCTTAATATCTGGAACCATTTGGAAAAAAAGTCTGGAAAACATAGATTTTACCAAAATTTTATAAGGCCAAGGCCCATAACTCTGTCAAAAATCAATGGATCTGTACCAAACTCGAACTTGATCTGTAACTCATAGTGGTAGACATAAATAGCAAATATTAGCTTAATTTCTGAAACATTTATAAAAAAGTCCGGAAAACATAGATTTTACCAAAATTTTCTAAAATCAAGGCCCATAACTCTGTCAAAAATCAATGGACTGGAATCAAACTCATACTTGATCTGTACCTCATAGTGGTAGACATACATAGCATATATTAGCTTAATATCTAGAACGGTTTAGAAAAAAAGTCCAGAAAACATAGATTTTACCAAAATTTTCTAAGTTCAAGGCCCATAACTCTGTCAAAAATCAATTGACCCGAACCAAACTCGAACTTGATCTGTACCTCATAGTGGTTGACTCACATAGCAAATATTAGCTTAATATCTGGAATGGTTTAAAAAAAAATCTTTTACCAAAATTTTCTATGTACAAGGGCCATAACTCTGTCAAAAATCAATGGACTGGAACCAAACTCAAACTTGATCTGTAGCTAATGGTGGTAGACTTACATACCAAATATAAACTAAATATCTTTTACAGTATTGGAAAAAAGTCCGGAAAACTGAGTGTGACGGACTGACAGACTGACAGACTGACGGAGTGCAAACCGAAAGTCCCCTTCGGCAAAGCCGGTAGGGGACTAAATATATGAAAATACCAAATTTTACCCCTATGACCTTGACCTTTGACCTAATTTTTCTGAATATCTATGTTCCTCTTGACAAGAAACATACATTTGCCAAGTATTAAAAGTCTATCTTACATAGTTCAAAAGTTGTTTATTACCAAAAAACACCCAATTTAACCCCTTTTTTCTGAAACAGATGAAGCCCCTTTGGGCCTCTTGTTTATTGAAATGGTTTTAATTGTTAAAAGTATCTCTTTAAACATGCTTTAAGAAACTTACAGAAAAATACTGCATCAAGTTCCGACAAAAAATTGAAAAAGTCATTTTTTTTCATTTGTCCCCCTTTGGGCCTCTTGCTTCTCAAAAAAGGGTAAATGCTTCCTCAAGTCAGTTGCACAATTTTATTAGCAATAACATAAAACAAACCCTGTCTCAATACGATAAATAATAAGGATTCTACAGTCAAATATGTGAAAACAGCCAAATTCACCCCTTTTTAACCTCTGTGACCTTGACATTTGACCTGAACTTTTTTCTTTTTTTTGCATATTTATGTTCCTCCTGACTAGGCCTATACACATGCCAAGTATCAAAAGTCTACCTTATATAGTTCAAAAGTTATAGCCATGGTTAAAGTTTCAAACGCACAGACAAACGGGACAAAAACAATATGCCCCCCGACGATACTCGATCTGGGGCATAAAAGACTGGTATACAAACCTCTGGTGCCAGAAATTCTATACATCCATTTACAAAAACATTTCCTCCACATTCTTTTAGTTCTTCTTCCTGTAGAGAATTGAAGATATAATGTTGATGCAATGTAAAAATTTATAATAATTTTGGTCATGTACGGTGACTCCTAGATGCTTTGTTTTAAGGTTGTTTTAACCTGGAGGTGGGATGTTGCCTCCTTGACATTTACCCTATTTCCTTTCTTTTTCATAGTTACCGCGGTGAAATAATTTTGGGAGATTTCATATGCTTTTCCAACTTAAATCAATGCAAGGACAAAGGACAGATCCCTCCTGTAATTGATGTCCTAAAAGGCATGGGACAGTGTCCAAATTTGACTGCTTTCACCCAGGGTTTATTCTAGGATTTTGAAAGCTTTAGTCACTTTTGCGGAGTGCGACAGTCATTCTTCAAAGCTCTATGTTTTAAAGATAAAGACTTTTATAGTACAAAAGATATATATGTATATCATAGGAACATTTCAGAAAATGTAACTTTTGAGATCTTTGAGCTCCTTCTAATAATTAGTTTTTATTTGAACATCAACTTTTGATAATGAAATTAATTGGGAATATAAATCCAATTATAGTAATTTTTTTACAGGTGAAAACAAGTACAAGTACCCCCTCCCCCTTTTCCTTGATGCTCTTGTCGTATGCTGTGTATCATAGCAACGTATGATTTAAAGTCTTCTGCTTTGGTGTTGAGCTTATGCAAGCAATTCTTTGGAATAAAATTTTATGCTTATCATCAGAGGTTATATTTTACGTCAAAATTTAGTTTGAATTCTTTTCAATGGCAAAATGCAAGTTACGAGGAAATCACAAAGAAGTTGTAATTTTGAACAAAGTCGGAAACGACTATGTACTGGTATTTCAATCAAAATAAAATTGGAAAGGCTGCATAAAGCAACAGATTTTGCTGGAAATTAATTTAATTCAAATTGGGACTGAGACAAACTTTAAAAACATTGGTCATATATATATTGGGAGTAATTTATTTGTATCTTGTAAGCCGTTTATATATGCACATGCGCAATCGGAATGTTGTGGATAGAAACGAAAGTAGGACCGGCAAAATACCTATTCTGTTGAAATTAAAACTTTAACTTTAAATGATAACTTGAAATATTATCATTTCATGGCTTCCTGGTAATTAAATTATATTTAATGATTGTACCTGATTGGTGATTTGACAACTACATGTACTGTATGGTTAATTACCTGTATAATTATCAGATTAGCAATTTACCTGTAACAACATCACCTTTGTAATTAATTAATTGGCTTGGGGTTGTAAACTTGTCAAAAATATGACACTGAATATGATATCTTAATATTTTAAGGAGAAAAAGTTTACAATGACAAATTTTAAGTGACGAAAGTGGTTCAGAAAACTTTCGTCATTTTGAAAACTGTTTCGTAAAATACGAAAGTGACGAGCGCTAGAAAAATCACTGCTTTCACCTGTATAAGTGTTTATATTTACAGGGATGAGATCTCGTTACAGGAAGTCCTGCAGAAAAAAACAGAAACCAGCAGAAATCAAAAGTTGAACATAATATATAAAAACGTATTCAGAAACAACCTAAGCCACGGAAATCCACGATTCAACGGAAATATCAAATTCCTGTATTTAGGAGCTCACGAACTCTATATTTCTTTTGAAATTACTTGATTATTTGTTTGTGGGCTGAAATGATATCTTTTATTTTTCATTCACTGTATTAAGTCTCACATAAATTATATTTATAATTAATTTTATTATAATTAATTTTATTATAATTAATTTTATTATAATTAATTTTATTATAATAACCACTAATAAGCAAAACTAACCTTTTATGCAGTATTTGGATACTATACTTCCTGTTACCAGTTACAGAATTTTATTTGCAGACTACTCTTTATGTATAAATTAAAGGTTTCATAAAAAGTAAGAATTAATATTTCGATGGGTTATGAAATTTCAAAGTATATTAAATGAACCTTTGGTGAGTATGTTATATTTAATGATGTTGATTTTTGTTCTGGAAGGCAACAATGTTTCTACCAAACACTTATCAAAGTCAACAAGAATAGAAGAAAAATATTATAACATAACATAGGATTACCTATAATATACCACGAAAATTCATACCCAACTACAGTATCACTGTGATAGACATATCACTCTGCTTAGTGAAATGGATATATTTTATTTTCTGTTTGATTTATAAACATGATTTCTTTTGCATTTAAAGTAATGCAGTCTTCCACTAGACATGCAAAAGAAATTATCTGGATAGATCAATCAGGAAAAAAGATGACGTTTGAAAATTTAAAGTGATATATCTATCACAGCGATTTATCATAGTAGGTCTCTGGCTGTACTGTTTTTACTTACATCAACACTGTCTTTCTTTTCTGGTGTCCAGCTTTTTAAATTTGACAATTTAGAACTGAAATAAAACACATATAAAAAAAAAAGTAAAGTTGTAACAATACAACCCTAAAATACTTTAAAATACCCGTTACATATAATGCCATTTACAAGTAATGGAAGACCACTTAACAAAAATTTCTCCAGATAAAATCACTAATTTTCTGTGGTTATAATAGTTTATGAGTTTACAATCGTTTTGTACAGAGCCAATTTCAAAAAGTGCTCCTGCAAAACTATTCAGATGCATTGACATATCTAGCATTAGTGTATTGCAATGTTTGATTGGGGTTTAATTTCTTAGTTATCATTTGAAATGCACTGCTGAATTACTTCAACTTTGTTTTCACTGTATGAAAATAACTTTAACCTGAATGGGCTTTTTAACCATTATTCAACAATCAACCAATTTCAGAGATCGAATTTTTCATGTATCAAAAAATTTATTTATCATAATTATCTGAATTTCGAAACAAAAATCTGATAATTTCAAGCTTTTTGGTTCTACTGATTCTGAAATTTTAACATACCAGAAAATATTGATACCCTTGATTTGGTACCGGTGTACCGAGTTTGTTGAAAAATACCATGATTTTTTGATATACCAGTAGCAATGTATCGTCAAACCAGTAGTCTGACACTTGACCAGTAGTATGTGTAGCTAAAGAAGACATTACCTCTGTACCACCGAGAGTGGTAAGAATTTCAATACTTCTTTTACGTCCAGTCCACAGTCCAACATTAACGTTACGCCTTTGAAGTGTAATATAAAACATGGCTTACTAGGATTACTGGATAAGCACGACTGCAAATAGAAAAAAAACATGACTTACTTTAATTTAATTACTAGATAAGCAAGACTGAAAATAGATCAAATAAACCTCAATATCTTGGACAAAAAAAAATCAACATTATGTTTTGGATACTAGTAGAGATGCCATGAAGAATGAGTGTGATTTCTTGGAGGAATTCTGCAATCTTATATGAGGAACATCGGTTGGTTATCTCCCTGTACCAAGTTACTTTTGTATGGTTCTTCAAAGTGGAGATGATTTTTATCAGCATATCAATACCTTCTATTAATATTTTAAATTAAAATCATCTCCCCCTTTAACTATATTTATTATATAGATTGCGGAGGAAGACTGAAATTTCTCAGTGAAAGAAAAGTGATAATTAACTGTGAAATTATTTTCTAGGAAGTGACGTCACAATAGACGTTGTCAACGTTGTTGTTAAGCAAACATCGCAGCAGATTAACATAGAAAACGTAGTTCATGCAATGAATCTTAAATTAACTACTACAGTGCCATGGTGAAAACGTCATGATATTCCGTTCAATGCCGAGGTATGTTTTTCTCCAGCGATCACAGAGTATACTATGACGTTACAATAGAAAGACGTCGTGGTGCAGATGTTCTACGCCGGAAAAGGGCGGGAAAAGTACAACTTATCTATCATAAGGCAAAATGCCTATTACCGAGCCGTTTTTAACAGATTCTCATAAAATAAAAACCACCAGAAGCTGAAATAATTTATGTACGTACATATACATGCACATATACTTGTTTATACATACATTTTGCATGTATATTGTTTATTTGATATTTTAATGATTCAAGTAACATTCATATAAAAAGGTATTTTTACTCTTAACGCAACGAAATTGCTTTGCATGAAGAATGTTTGAATATCAGTATACGTTGGGAACACTTACTTTAGAGAAAGTAGAACAAATATACATTGCAACCAATTAAAAACTTCAAACTTCAAATTTAAATTCGGACAATATCAATTAACGTTGCTGTTTGTCAAGTGTATTGGAAAATTATGCATGAAAGTATTTGTTTTTTATTCTCAAGCGCACTGTTTTACATTTGTATGCATTTTGAAAAGTTATTTTGAAAAGTAATATGAGGGTCATAAAATAAAATGTACTACATGTACTCCATGCAATCTATAAGTTTTCAATACAATGTACATGTAGAGCAAAAGAAGGTTTTATTATTCTTCAGATTTTCCGCAATTTTGCAAAAATATAATTAACATCAAGACGACGTCATTTTGCACTAGATTTGCAAATCTTGGGGAAAAAAATTAGCGAAATGTCCGTTGCTGAAAGTTCCGAGTCAGACTTCGTAATAAACGAAGATATTTCAAAAATACAAAAATACAAAATACGCGTACGGGTCGGCCTTGATAATTGCTAAATCTGAGATGACATTATCTTGATTTACTTTTTTCTCAATTTTTTGCTCCATGGGTTTTGCTTGAAACTATGGTATGTTGAAAAACCGTAAAAATATTTAGAATCGGAAAGAACACCATTATAATAATTGTAATAACTTTAATTAAAACCAATTAAAGTTCGCCCAAATATGATAAACTGCGAATAAGACAATATATAGACGCGTATAAGCGTCGAAGCACTTTTGTTTTCGTTTTACAACACCTATAAATATTCATCAGTATGCTGATTTTCTTTTTTGAAATGTTACGTATTCAGAAATCATTTGGCAAAAACGCATAATAAATGCTTGATAATCATACGTGGTTAAACGCATACGGCCCGTTGTACACATATGGTCTGACCATATGACTAACGAGCATGCTCTTACATGTCAAGTCCGGACCGTACGCGTACGGTCAAAATATTCATGAATACGCTCTGAAACACAATAACTATTTTTAAAAATTCAATCTGTTACAAAACTTTTCAGTACAATGTACATGTAAATTATGATATTAACTTGAATGAGAAATCTACATCATATTACATCATGATCGTATGAACAGTAGAAGCAAACACGTGAACATAAATGCAAGGCTAGAGAATAGTAGGTCTGTTCATATGTAGGGGTAATCCTAGTAAAAAATTCAGACTTTTAAACTTGTAAATTTGATCATGCATACATTGGGAGGGGGGTCCTTCTTTGGTATGTTTTAAGCTCGGGATTTCTAAATGCAACGGGAATCTAGATTTCATCAGTCTTTTCATATTTAGTTTTAAACAATTGCATATCCAATGTCTCAATTCTGCAACTGTGAACTTTAATTAAAAGTTGTCCAATTGACACAGTTGTCGAATTTTGCTATGACCAAATTAAATCGGCATTCTCGATGCCAAGGGTTTAAAGACTAATCATGATCATGGCTTCAGAAACTGTAAACAGAGATATATTTTTTTTCTCTTCTAAGAGGAGGTGGAAGATTAACATCCAAAATGGTGTTAAGCCAGGTATATCTAGCCAAGGACGTATAATGTTCCATTATAAGTCCTTGATCTAGCGACAGAAATTTCCTGTAAAACACAACAGGCCAGCACAGCAATCTTAAAGGAATCTGAGTCAAAAAAAGAAAAAATCTTGCACAAGGAAAATTATTGTTTTGATTCGGCATGTAATCAAACATAAAATATATTATTGTACTTTGCGATGCAAGAAAAGTACAGAAACCGCGTCGACGGTGGTCCGATTAAGATTTCTAACCCTGAACTGGGGCATGGGGTGTGGGGGATATCAAGTATCGCAAGTATCAGTGCCGGATCCAGATTTTCTCAGTACTCAGAGGGGCCCAATTAAATATTTTTCTAAGACGGACCCGGAACAAAAATATATCCCAAAATTACTAGAAATTTTAAAGATTTTGTTCCGTAAGAGGGGGCCGAGCCACATTAGGACCCCTAGATCCGCCACTGCGTTTCGGGATTTTGGGATTATTGTAAGAGTTTATTTTTTCCTAATGAAGTCGTACTATACACGATTTTCAATGCAATAGTAATAGTATTTTTCCGTACAGATGTACCATATATGGTCATAGCAAAATTCGACAAAAATATTAACAATTATGGGGTGAACACGGGGTGGTAACCTGAGATTTATAAAGGACAGGAACATGGCCAGATTTAGACAAACCGAGAATCAAAATATGAGTAGGAACCGGGAGTCAAAGGAACAGGAACCGGGAATCGCTACCACCCCCGACACGCCCCATCAACTTCATACTGCTACACTATCGCTGAACATTTTTTTCTATCGTTATATACAGATTTATTTTGTAAAATTTTA
>MJUU01005864.1:48271-61328 GCA_002080025.1 Modiolus philippinarum | reverse complement strand
GTTTTAACCCACCAAAGCTTGATGTCCAGGTCCAGTCTCTCTATATAAATTGTTAAAATTTTTCAATTGAATTGTTAGTTAACTATTACAGCTTACTGTTGATAGTCAGTTTTATTACCAAGGAAACCAGAGTACTAAATGGGGACTTCAAACCTGCAGTTGATAACTTGCAAACTTTATCATTAGATTTTATATTGAGAAGATATTTTTTTTTAAAAAGACAGCTCACCAGTTGATCTACTGGGTAGAAAGCTTGAATACATTCATTAATTTAAACACTTTCCAACAATTCAACAATAATTACATGTGTTTGGTAAGACTTGGTATGTGCATCTTTTAGTAATATAAAGAAAACCCGNCCGGGACCGGGGCTAAACGGAAGTGACCCGAGAGAGAAATAAACAAACAGAGAAAGAGAAAGGTTTCCAAACAAGCAAATAACAAGAACAGTAAATAAATAATAAACCCCACAACGTCTACCATTACAAAACCATATAGACAGATACTCTGCCTACCATGAAGTAAATTCTCAGTTTTTATTAGATTGGATTTGTTTTTCACCATAAAAAGATTAAACTGATGTATCAAAATAATTTTTTTAGGTCTGACGATTCACATTTGACAAACCAGTAACATACCACCTTTTATAAACGTTTGTATGTAATGTTGGAAAGAAATCTTCCTCCGTAAATGGTGGTTTACAGTGGGAGATGACCCATGTGAGATCGATGCACGCGACCTCATCTCACACCGGTAAATGACCAACCAGACGTGTTGATTTTTGTGAAACAACAATCGTAACCATGACTTAACGTCATAAAACACCTGACGTCACAATGTAAAGAATACTCAAATGGCGACAACGTTGTTCAAACAGTAAAGGTTACCAGACGTTTCTTTTCGCTTTTTACGGAAGAAATAGGATCTTGCATAGGATCAAAATTAAAGATCGGGATATCTTTCACTCGTGTAAGAAATTGTACGTCTTTTCCTCTCGTTCCGCTACGCTCCACTCGAGAAAAGACGAAATTTCTTACACTTGTGAAAGATATCCCGATCTTTAATCTGACCTTATGCAAGATCCTATTAATCTTCTCGATATTTGATCAGTTTATGACGTCCTTCGAACGATTTAAAAAGAAGTGTGCTTAAGTTTCCTTCATCCAGTGATTCTTGTGATTAAACCTACGACAACTAAAGATGTTTAATAGATGTGAAGGCCTAGTGGAGTCCAATTGACAACTAAAGATGTTTAATAGATGTGAAGGCCTAGTGGAGTCCAATCGAAAACTAAAGATGTTCAATAGATGTCGTTATAACGAGAAACTATATCGTTATAACGAGATACTATGTCGTTATAACGAGAAACTATGTCGTTATAACGAGATAATATCGAGAAAGTATGTTATAACGAGATACTATGTCGTTATAACGAGAAACTATGTAGTTATAACGATATCTTATGTCGTTATAACGAGATACTATTTCGTTATAAGGAGAAACTATCTCATTATAACGAGATATTAGTCGTTATAACGAGATACGATGTCGTTATAATGAGATGCTATGTCGTTATAACGAGAAACCATGTCGTTATAACGAGATCTTATGTCGTTATAACGAGATACTATGTCGTTATAAGGAGAAACTATCTCATTATAACGAAATACTAAGTCGTTATAACGATAAACTATGTCGTTGTAACGAGATGCTTTGTCGTTATAACGAGAAACTATGTCGTTATAACGAGATGCTATGTCGTTAGAACGAGAAATTATGTCGTTAAAACGAGATACTAAGTCGTTATAACGAGATCATATGTCGTTATAACGAAATAATTTGTCGTTATAACGAGATCTTATGTCGTTATAGCGAGATACTGAGTCGTTATAACGAGATCTTATGTCGTTATAACGAGATACTAAGTCGTTTTAACGAGATACTATGTCGTTATAACGAGATGCTACATATTAGTCGAAATACTTCTTCACATGAAGATTATTATCTCCCTTGCTTTTATTATCTCCCTTTTTAGTATAATCACTTTTCATTATAGCACATTTTTAAAAAAAAAGACACATACCTTAGTATGAATTTTCTATATAAATTGTTTATTTGGTAAATTTACTATTTTTCACACCAATGTCTTGTCAGAAACAGATTATTAACCGGTCAATAGTTTCAGAGATGAACCAGAGATGTATTTACTGGTTGAGTTAACTTTTTACCAGTGACGTCACATTGATATCTTTGATGTTCGAATTCGGTACAATAAAATTACAAACAGAGGATAACAGTAAACACCTACAATGGCCGAAAACTACATCCACATGNATACAAGAGACAAACATATATAACGATAGAAACTCGGGATAGCCGAACTTGGTACCGGCACTAGCGGTAGGGTTAAACCGGTTGATGGGTACCGAAACCTGAACCCAAAACCCAAACTAAAACATATTTACTGGTTATTCTAACGATAGCAAATTTATTCTTTTCCTCGACACAAACTATTTTCCTCCGCTTCGCGTCGGAAATTGTTGTATTTCGGGAAACCATAAACTTGCAATTGACTTCATTGCCAGTAAAATGGTGTATACTATTTGATGTATTGTACAAGTTTTAGTAATGAAAGGAATGTTTCTGTTGAAAATAAAACTATTTTTTTAGCAAATCAAACCAAACACAATACTGAAACCTTTGTAAATTTCAAACATGTTAAATGTTTATAATTCAAAGTATCCAGTCTAATGTTGATCAAATAAATTGCTATGATCTAGTACATATGGTGACAAGCAATCCTATAAATTAGAATGGCTTCTGAGAGGTTGCGCCAACAAGAAAATGTGACATACGGACTGACGGAAACCTAGACGCAAACCTTTATTAGGTCCCAACGCGACGGATTCGGCGACGTTACAAAAACGTATTTCGTTATAACGACTTAGCATCTCGTTTTAACGACATAGTTTCTCGTTATAACGACAAAGCATCTCGTTATAACGACTTAGTATCTCGTTATAACGAGATAGTTTCTCGTTATAACGACATAGTATCTCGTCATAATGACATAAGATCTCGCTATAACGACTTAGTATCTCGTTAAAACGACAAGGTTTCTCTTTATTATGACATAGCATCTCGTTATAACGACATAGTTTCTCGTTATAACGACATAAGATCTCGTTATTACGACATAGTTTCTCGTTATAACGACGTAGCATCTCGTTATAACGACATAGTATCTCGTTATAACGACTAGTATCTCGTTATAACGAAATAGTATCTCGTTATAGCGACATAGTTTCTCGTTATAATGACATAGTATCTCGTTATAACGACACAGTTTCTCGTTATAATGAGATAGTATCTGGTTATAACGACATAGTTTCTCGTTATAACGACTTAGTAACTCGTTATAACGAGATAGTTTCTCGTTATAACGACATACTATCTCGTTATAACGACATCGTATCTTGTTTTAACTAGATAAAAAAAATAATTGGATGTCCTAAATCAGCCACCGTAGATCTAGATTGCGAAGCAAAAAATTAATTATGTAATTACTTGACGAAGTGTCTTCAAAAAATTTTTAACTGTAAACAAATTTATTTTAATAAAAGTAAATGGTAACTGGAATTCTGTTCTGCAAATTTTATTTTCGCATTTATCTAAACATTTTTATGCAAATTAGTAAACAAATCAAAATTGTGTTTGTTCATTGGCCATCCGAATTAACAAACAAGTACCTTATATGCAAATAGCTAATCCATCAACAATTTCATTGGTTTGTTGGTTTGCGTAGATCATTCATCCATCACCCCCACATCAAATTTCTTTCAAATTTGAGTGAAATTAATATTAAGGTCTATGGAAAATATTCATATATAATTACATTTCATGAATATTCATTTGAATTAAGTCAGTTTGATAGGTGCAAATCGATCACGTGGCATATCAATGTGAAGTTGCAATTTCCATGAAACACATTTGACCACGTGTTCACGTGGCGGACGAATTTGTAAAAATAGAATCCCAATGTACATGATGTACTTCCCTGTAAATAAAGTTGTTTTTTATATTTCGGGTTTAAAATGTTATTATAAGAATTGAATGCATTATTTTGAAGTTTCATAGGGACTATGAAAGGGTTGGCCGGGTGCACATTTTCAACATGAAGCGCTACCGCGCTTCATTGAAAATGTGCTTCGGTCAACCCTTTCATATCCCAATGAAACTTCAAAATAATGCTTTCAATTCTTAATTGAACTTTGATAATTACGGTAAATCATATCCAGCTTTATCGGTCTTGGTCAGTAATCACGTGACCAATCCACTTGTCATCGTACTGACTGTAATTAGTATTGGACTGAATGGGAATGTAACAATAAATATTGATTTATGTTTTAAATTTTAATTATGAAATTTAGTTGGACCTAGTTTCATAAACTTCAATCATTCAGATTTCAATGGTATGATTTTTATCAGTTTAAATTATTCGGAAATTAGTTCCAATTTCAATTTAATGTTATTTAATTTTTTTTTTTTTTAGCTTAAGTTATATGTTTTAGTGTTCAATATAAAAAACTAAGATATAATTTTATTTTCTTTTTCAGTTTTCTTTTATTTATTTTTTTCCTTGCATGACTATTTTAGCTTTGCCTGATATATGTTTACTTGCTTTATAAATTATTTAGTGCTGAATTTGCTCTTTTTTAAATTAGTGTGCTTTTCTTATTTATAGTATGTGTGCATGTATGTCTTAATTCACTATGCTATTTTAAATATTATTTGCTAATCAATGTCTGTGGATGTTTGTAATGTATTATGTATTGCATGTTTTAAAGTCGGTTGGGAGAGCTTTTAACATGTTATTTGTTAATTGTATATATGTGCCGACTCTAAATAAAATTTACTTACTTACTTACTTACTTAGACCCGTTTTTCTCGATTATATGCATTATGGCCTATAGAAAATCGTGAAAAACCCAAGACCCCCACCCCGTTCTACTCGAAATATTTAATTTGTAATTTATTCCTAAAAGTAGTTGGACCTAGTTCCAATATCTGCAATAATTGTTCTTTAAAAATATCGCATTTTTGTAAGTTTAGGTATTGAGGAAACTAAAGTAGCCACAACGAAATTTGCCGCGACTTTTCTCCAAATATCTTATTGAGTAAATGTTAAAGGATGAAATGGCATATACCAATGGAAAGCTAATTTTTTGCCGCTTCATGCCATGCATTACCATAATTTTACAACAAATGGTTAAAAAATTTTCCATTACCCTCCAATGTTATTTTGACAGAAAATTTGAGTCGAAAACAGAGGGAGTAATACCTGGTTAACTGAACACCTGTATTTATTGTTATAATGCCCTGGGGTCTATCGATTAACCAAAACACATGCTCGATTGCGAAGCATAAAATTAATTATGTAATTACTTGAAAAAGTGTCAACAAAAACTTTTTACCTGTAAACAAATTTATTTTATTAAAAGTAAACGGTAACTGTTTATTGGTTCTGCAAATTTTATTCTCGGTTTTACCTAAACATTTTTATGTAAATTAGTATGCAAATAAAAATTATGTTTGTTCATTGGCCACCCGAATAAACAACAAACAAGCACCCTATATGCAAATAAGTAATCCATCGGCAATCCATTTGGTGTCTTTTCATTGGTTTGTTGGTTTGAGTAAATCATTCATCAATCACCCCACATCGAATTTCTTTAAAATTTTGAGTGGAATTAACATGAAGGTCTATGGAAAATATTTTCATTTGAACTTTGATTATTTCGGTAAATATACCAAGATTAGAGGCAAAAAATTAGAAAATGATACATATATGTTTTATTAGGGTCTTATTTAAAACCAAATAGCTACAGCGATTTAAGCTGCGGCAAATTTTGTTGTGCGTACTTTAGTTCCATTTTGAGTTTAAAATTGTCAAATTTCAGTGTAAATCGTGTAAATCGTTCTTATTCAAGATGGCAACCGCTCACTCTATGTAGTAGTTCCCATCAGAAAATTATTGTGATTTTGATAACCTTCTCGTTCGATTTGTTTTTGGTTTTTATTATTTTTCTTAAAATTTTACATGATTTTAAAACATAGAAAATGCTATTACAAAAAATGTCTCTGGTTAAAAGCGGGACAAAATTTATTGTCCCTGTTGAAAGTAAATATCCGCATACATTATTTCAGAGAAGTATGCAATCTTTTCTATGTCTCTATAGTTTCATTTGTCACCTGTAAGGCCTTGGATACCTTGTTAATTTGTCACCTGTTACGACTGAATTAATTGTTTATTCCAATGCAGTGTAAATGTTGTCTGACAGGTGTCGAATTATTGTCAATATACAACCATGTACTTCAATATACAACCGTGTACAGTAGTTAACAAGTTAATTGAGGAAGGTCACCAAAATCTGTTGCAGGAATTGCAGGAACAAGTGTTAATCATATGATTTCACAAAAACATATTTTGAACTTTGTCATTTTTAGTTTATAATTATCAATTAATTTAATTAGTACANTGTATCTGAAAAGAAAATCAGGTTTAAGGGTAAATTGTACAATGAAATGATATAACTCGTAAAAGCTTATTTTTTTATTATAAAGTGGCAGAAAAAAATTGAAACCTAATTACACAAATTCCAAATATATTGATTAATTTAAAAAAAATATATGATGATTACCTGGAATGTAATCAAACATACGAGAGTTATCGTTCCTAATTATGTCTCGCATACCAAGAGTAGCGGCAAAAAATCAGAAAATGATACATGTATGTTTAATTTGGGTCTTATTTAAAACAAAATAGCTACAGCGATTTAAGCTGCGGCAAATTTCGATGTGCGTACTTTAGTGAGCTGCTAAAAAAGTTCACGGTAACTTACTTATATGTCCGGTCAGTACAGATCAAATCAAAACATTTGAAATACTGCGTGACACAGTCTATTTATTATCTTGTGTACACTATCGAAATTTCAGATTATATATAAAGACTAAAATGCTGTATCGAATCAAAGAACCTAAATACGTTTGACAAAGATCTTCTGATGGCTGCTATAAAAGCAGGCTGCATACTAGATAAGCAGGCGAAATTGAATGGTACACACAGAGATAGGAGGTACTCAAAATTCAGAAATCTAAATCAACTGTAGTTAATTTTAGACATAAAGTAGCATAATCATAAATTGCATATACTAATTCTGTAGATGATACAGATGATCTTATTATTGAAATGGTGTTAGTGCATGATTGAAGAATTAAATAACCGAATGTTTCTTGTCGCGATGCACCCAGTTATCAATTATAAAGTAAAACCATATAGACAGATACTCTGCCTACCATGACACTGAAGTAAATTCTCAGTTTTTATTAGATTGGATTTGTTTTTCACCATAAAAAGATTAAACTGATGTATCAAAATAATTTTTTTAGGTCTGACGATTCACATTTGACAAACCAGTAACATACCACCTTTTATAAACATAAACGTTTGTATGTAATGTTGGAAAGAAATCTTCCTCCGTAAATGGTGGTTTACAGTGGGAGATGACCCATGTGAGATCGATGCACGCGACCTCATCTCACACCGGTAAATGACCAACCAGANTTTTCACCATAAAAAGATTAAACTGATGTATCAAAATAATTTTTTTAGGTCTGACGATTCACATTTGACAAACCAGTAACATACCACCTTTTATAAACGTTTGTATGTAATGTTGGAAAGAAATCATCTCGATATTTGATCAGTTTATGACGTCCTTCGAACGATTTAAAAAGAAGTGTGCTTAAGTTTCCTTCATCCAGTGATTCTTGTGATTAAATCTACTACAACTAAAGATGTTTAATAGATGTGAAGGCCTAGTGGAGTCCAATCGACAACTAAAGATGTTTAATGGATGTGAAGGCCTAGTGGAGCCCAATCGACAACTAAAGATGTTTAATGGATGTGAAGGCCTAGTGGAGTCCAATCGACAACTAAAGATGTTTAATAGATGTGAAGGCCTAGTTGAGTCCAATCGACAACTAAAGATGTTTAATGGATGTGAAGGCCTAGTAGAGTCCAACATTTTTTGAAGGACACATAGAAAATCATGGCAGAGTGCAAGACAGAATAATCCCGGTCACCCAAGAATAACATTTCAAGTAATCTGACGAAGCTTGCCGAGTCTTGGATACTTTTGTGCCAAAGTTTTAAGCATTCTGTCTTTCAATTGCTGTTGAGTTGCTACCGGACACTACCGCAATGGAAGGGGAGGTTTGGCTAGCCATAAAACCGTTTTAACCCATTTCTTTTGAAATGCCTGTACCAAGTCAGGACCATTGCGGTTGACAATTTTGCCGGTGGTTTCATCCTGATTTTTCTTTTTGTCTCATGGACTTCGGCTTTTGACCACTCTGTTCTGTAATTTTGTTATTACCCCCATTTTCAATAAACTAGAAAAAAGAAGGGAAACGGGGAATGTGTCAAAGAGACAACGACCCAACGGGGAGTAATAACAACTCAAAGCCACCATAAGATCTTCAATGAACAGTAGTCGATATTCTATTTTATCGCTAATTTGCGCAATTTTCAATTGTTTCCGAGCGACGATAATTCTAATATCACTGCACTGCGCTGATATGAACATATTATCGTCAATCTCTAAAAGACGTTAGCAACAGCGTATCAATATGACGTCGCGTGACGTTTCGTGACAAAAATAATTCCAAGAAAGAACGCGCTATATTCAACCAAAAATAATATGTTCAACTAAAATAAATATATCATTGGAAAAGGAAACGTATATTCGGTATTTTTCAATAACAGAATCAGCGATAAAAATACTATTAGTAATTTGTTTTGCTCGGATGGATTTCTCAGCTTGCATTGCATCTCGTGCTGTCGCACTCGATGCAATACAAGCAGAGAATTCCATTCTCGCAAAACAAATTACTAATAGTATATATGAATTGTAATAAATAACTTTTCGATTCACGTAGACTAAGCCGAGTATATTGTTTGCAGAAATAAATGTGTGTAGCCTGTGTAAGACAGAAAATCTTGCGTCGCAAAAACAATGGATTCCCTTGTTCGAGATAGGAGAAAGAATTTCTCATCCCATCTTTATAAAACCAGTATAAATACACTACCCATAGAAAGAGAAAAGCCATATATACTCTTTAATAGGAACACCTTATGTTGAAAAAAACTACTCCGAGCTAGGTGGCCGCACCTCTGAACGCAACAAAAGGTCATTTAAGTTCTTGATCTCTATATATGTTTTTGACCGGAATCACCAATGCACAATATAAAAGTATGATTAGGAAAGCTGCAAGTAATTGTAGAACTATACATTAAAAGCTGAATGCCGAGAAAACTCGTGATCAACTGTGAATTCACATTAACTTCGGTTCTTTATTTCCACTGAGTCGATGCCACTTCTGGTGGACTGTTAGTCCCTCACCAACACAGTAGCCAGTACTTTGGATAAGAAAAGTTAAGAAAATTCTCTTTAAAGCTAAGGGGTATCTCCCGCATGCATAGCTCTGTCCAAAGCTGAATTTTGGCCTTTCTTTTAAGATACTATTGGTTACTTGTTCTCTATCAGCTTTTACACGTTTTTCGGTTAATGGACTTGCAAATGTTTTGATTTGATCTGCACTGGAGAAAAATAAGTTGTCAAAATGTGCATATGCAGAAACTTAATTGAAAATAACTTCGGTATTTTTTTTATTCACAGTAACTTCGGTATTTTGTTCTTCAGTATCTTGCATCTCCCTTAAACTAAACTTTTAGCCAGTACTGGGGACTACACCCCCAAATGCTTTGAGATATTATAAAAGTGGGATGTAGAATGTTTAAGTAAAATAAAGCCCATCGTTTGCAGATTCACAAGCAAAATAAAATCAGTAAGTCGGATGCAAATCCAAACTTTCAATTTTGCAGAATAGATAATGAAGGCATCCTTTTCTGGATCTGACAATCACGACTCGGGTAAAATTAAAACTAAAATATATATATGATAAAAGGGATAATTTTGATTTCACTATTACTAATTTCCCGTTATACGATGGACGTATCGGAAGTCTTTGGAAAGCGCACAAACATCATTTTTGCAATAATTATTGAACGTTTAGATGCCTCTTCTGTTAGTCCGAGGGTATGTTTTGATTTTATTTGCACTGAAACAAAAATTGTCGAAATGGACAGAAACTAAATTTACAATAACTTCGATATTAAGCCATTTATAACCGTGTAGGAAGAACCGAACCCTTAATTCAGAAAGACTTGTTTAACATGTCTAATCATTGGTAACATGAAGGAAAAAAAATTCTAGCCCTTTTCCCTAGAATTCCTAGTGTTTTAAGGTTGAAAATCGAAAACTGGCCGGAAAATAGACCTTAAATGTATCTATCTCTGCAGTCTATTTATATAATGGAGATGTCCATGTTAGTTTGAAGTATTATGCTTGTTTTTTTGCACAAATAACTGCCAGCTTCTATCAAAATAAAAATGTAAAATTAAATTGACATTTAAAACCATTTAATCCGAAACTAATGAGTCAAAATCCTTGACTTTTGATGTTAATCTAGTATGAGCTGTCCGACCTCCAACTTCGTTTGATTATTTTACATGTAAAAATATTTAGTTTCCTTCAAATGAAATGTAACTATTACATGGCAATTTATATTTTAAATTAGCACAAAAAATTACATACAAAGATTGAAGTTGGGTGTCAAGCGGAAGATGTAACAACCCTGTCTTTGTTTCCTCTTCGTTTGTATTGATACTGTATAATGTCTCTTATTTCAGATTTCGGGCGACTCTAGTCCTTGATGTCTTACTTTAAAGTAATTTGAGATTCATGAGAATTATTACTGAAACAGTTTGTTTACGTAAGTTATTCTTATTTCATTAAAATGCCGTTTCTCTTTACACGGTCATTTTGGAAAAAAAAATAATCATATTACAAATTTTTGTATAGGCCACGACCAGTTCGTAACTGAAACTATGATATGACATTACAAGGACTGTACAGTCATGTTAACTTATGATTTGTGAAAAAAAATATCCCCAATTTATGGTAAAAACCAGGCTAATCAAGTATATATATCAAGGCTTAAATGTCAAGCCATAGGCCAGCCTTTCATTCTCTGGCAACAGATTATCAAAATCCACTCCTACCAACACATTCATCCAAATCGAGCCACAGACTGTCGAGCACGTTAACACGATGTTACCTAAACCAAACAACGCTCATCACAGACAGTACAACAGATCACAATACAAAACTATAGAGTCAATAGTAAAACAGTGTCCGGATGCAGCTACCATATAGCAAGACTAAAGTGCAGGAATCACGGTCTTTTCCGAAAGTAATTGCAATCAGTTTTGTTCTCCTTTTTCATAATTCAATTAATTTTTCAGTGTGAATGACACATATTGTGTCCAAATAAAAAATGTTCTGGCCTAAGTCCAAGGATCAACGCACCAACGTTTGCCTTAAAAAACGGGTATTGTTTTTAACATTTTCAAGATCAAATTGTAGATATTAGCTGATTCAAAGATTTTTATGATATATATGATTTCTAGTCAGTATTAAAGGTATATGAGAGTGTGAGGAAATTTACCAAAATGGTAGTAGAATACTGCTGAAATCAAATTATAGAAAACGTTTGTTTGCTGAAATGAATTGGAAAAGTATTGTTGCAAGGTATAATTCTAAGAAATAAGTGACAAATCTCATCATGAGAGTTCAGGAATTTACAAAAATTAAAAAAAAATGTTTTCAGAATTTTGTTAATATAATAAAGTTCGTGAAAATTTTGTTGTCATTTGATTTAAACGAACTCCTGATGTACGGTTGCCAGGTAGAATTCCAAAGAATTGAAAGTTTCACAAAAATTTCCAAAAAAGATATAAAAATTGTGCACTCTAATAACGGAATCTTTGTTAAAGTTAAAAATCCAAATAAAAATGATAGCTACTTGAAAAAATAAATAAATGTGACCTTTGTAAATTTAAGGAAATTGGAATTAAAAGGAAGCACAGGCGAAGCCCATTACTATGTCTTGGAAGCTAATGACGATGTCCCAGAAGCCAATAACTATGTCCAAGAAGTCAATAACGATGTCCAAAAATTTCATTCGAACCAGAACCAGAGTATGTTGACATGACAAATTAAGAGGGCGATGCCACAAATGGACAGAATATAAATATTTTATTTCATAATAAACAAGAAACAAGAATTTTGCATACACATTACATTTTTATCATGATGCACAAAATCATCCTGTGCAATAACCCATCATTCAATTACCCTAAATACAGAAGTTACTGTGAATTTAATTTCTGCATATGCGCATTTCGTCTCTTCAGTGCAGATCAAATCAAAACATTTGGAGATCAATAATCGGAAATATGTGTATTAGCTGATAGAGAACATAATGCCAGTATGATATAAAAAGGAAAGCCAAAATCAGCTAGGGACAGAGCTATGCAAGAGGGAGATACCTAAGGAGTTTTAAAAAAATTCAAATTAAAACGGTTTTCGGGTCAGCACCGAAGTACTAGCTACTGGTTTGGTGAATAACCTCGGAGACTAACGTTCCAATAAAGCAAGTTTCAATATAGTGGCTGTGAAACAATTAATTTGGAGAAAGTTCATTTAATAAAGTTCAAAACCTGAAATGATAATAAAAGCTCAAAGATGGAAGGAAACCCCATTCAATAGAAAATAAAAGAACTACAGAACGTAATATATGAATTCCCGAAAAGACTGGTGTAAGCAGCAGGTGATCTTCAATTTCTCCCATGTACTTCTCCATAGCCAACACTTACAAATAGAGTAAACAGTAACAATACAATCAAGTGAAAGTGTGGTGTTACTTTGTGAAATGGTTGTGAATTACAGACATTAATTGTTTAAAAAATAACTCAATACCGAAGTTACTGTGAATTTTGATTCTGCATATACGCATTTCGACAACTTATGTCTCTTCAGTGCAGATAAAATCTAAATGTTTGGAAGACCATCAATCCAAATATGTTTCAAAA
>MJUU01005864.1:36145-48239 GCA_002080025.1 Modiolus philippinarum | reverse complement strand
TAGATATTGTAAGGTTCAAAAAAGAATCGGCTTTCGGGTCAGCACCGAAGTACTGACTACTGGGCTGGTGAATACCCTCGGGGACTTACAGTCCACCAGCAGAGGCATCGACCCAGTGGTAACAACTAACTCAATACCGAAATAATAATAATAATAATAAAATCAACCTTTTCACTTCTATCACAGTTATTTAGTTTCATATTTTACGAAAGGATATGGAGGAAATGAACACGAGACCATAACACATCTGCAATTAATTTTAATGAGCTGTATAGCCATTTCGGAAATTAATTCCTCATCAGCAGCACTAGAACCCAAACATAGGAAATCCATGATTTAAAAAAATACACTTTATTTACATTTATTTATTATTTTTCAGTATTATGTTATAAATCCACATTTTTTCCAAAAACCAATTTAAAAGGAAAAGTATGCTACGATGAAAAACAGGTGTGCAGTATGCTTGATTTTCTAATTGATAATATATTTGTCACATTTGGAGGTGCTATATATCAACAGCAAGTTTTCATACCAATGGATACTGACTGTGCGCCTCTACTCGCAAACTTGTTTTTATATTCTTACGAGACTAAATTTCTTCGAAGAGACTACTAAAACATTATAAAAAAAGATGCTAGATCCTTTAATTTCACTTATAGTTATATTGATGTTCTTTCCACCAATAATGCATATTTTGCAAAATGGATCCGGTTGATATATCCGCAAGACCTAGAGATAAAGGAAACGACAGAAACCACCAGATCTACATCTTTTTTTGACTTACATCTCGAATTTGACGAAAATGGTCATCTCAGTACTAAAATCTACGACAAAAGGGACGATTTTAATTTCACAATTAATCAATTTCCCTAACTTGGAGAGTAATATTCCATCTTCTCCTGCTTACAGAGTATATGTTTCACAGCTGATTCTTTACGCGAGAGCTAGCACAAATTATACAGACTTTCTCATATAGTTATCTCCGTGACTGCCTTATTAATCAAGGCTTCAAAAAATTCCGTCTCATACGATCATTAAAAAAGTTCTGCGATAGATATCAGTCCCTTGTGGAAAAATTTGAAGTTTCTTTCAGAACTCTGATTCAAGGTTCTTTTTTTATTTATTACTGGGATGATAATTTCTTTTAATTGTCTACAACCTTTCAATGGCAATTGCTTTTGAGTTGCTGCCGGACACCACAGCAATGGAAGGGCAGGTTTGGGTAGCCATAAAACCGGTTTAACCCACCATTTTCTTTTGAAATGCCTGTACCAAGTCAGGACCATTGAGATCGACAATTTTTCCAGTGGTTTCCACCTGATTTGTTTTTTTTTTGTCTCATGGACTTCGGCTCTGGACCACTATGTTTGGTAATTTTGTTAAAACAACCATTTACATAAAGCTTCATGTTTTAGCTAAGTTGTATTTTTATCATGCACAACTTTGTCTTTGAGGCGAAATTTTGGATCAAGTTTGTCCTTTTCACTTTCATTTGTTGCATTTTCATCGTTTAATGTGTTCTTTTTCTTAGTTATTTTGTAATATATGTTCTTAAATAGTGAATTATGAACTCATTTTACATTATTGTACATTGTTCAAATTTTTTGCATAAAACATAGTTTGTATCTAACAGTTTGTCAAAACTCTAATGGTTTCTATGCATGTCTTTTCAACACTTCAGAGATGAGTGTTTGCTTTCTATATATTTTGTCAATACATTTTCGTGTTCCTATGTTTACATCTATGCTATATAACGAATTCTGATGCATTTCAAATTATATAATATTGAAATAGCTTTGTTTGGATGTTGTCATTTACGTCTGTAATAAGTAATTTGATTTTTATGAGAATATATACTGTTACAATTTGTACGCGCACATTATTCTTATTTCTCTTTACTTGGTCACTTTGAACTTGAATTAGATCATTTTATACATATTTGTATAGACAGCGATCAGTTAACATCGTTTCCTGTAAACTGATACCAAAAAACTAAAACATAACGCCACGAGGACTGTCAAAATATGCCTCAAAGAGAAATTGTCCTGTATGTTCAAGTCTGTAACATTACCTAACATATCCTTGTCTTGTTGAACAGGAAATGTAAGTTCAAATATCATTCACGTAAACAACTGTAAAGTACAAGATTTTTCCACACATCTCAACTAGCAACCTCTCAGAAGGAAAACAGAACAGAGAAAAGCAAGTGATCACTTCTGGATAGTTAATACAAGCCTGAAATAAATCACATCGACAAAAGCATTTTCCTAGATGTGATTTTGAGAATTTTGCACCCAAAATGCTTCGATAAGATTTGTAAAATTGCTTCAAGGCCATTAGAGGCCAAAAAAAAGTTTAACGAACAAAGAATAAACTTATGTTTTAACGGCACAGACTCAAGTAAAACAGGTGTAAAATCAAATACTCTGAAACAATAACAATATTGAGTAAAATGCCATTTGAAGATAACGTTATTTATATGAGTCATACACACACTATTTTACTGGACATTATAAACATTGATAAAGTAGTGTAGCGATTCAAAATCTTAAGTTCGAGTAGTACTTCTGAAGCACGTTCATTTGGAAATTAAGTAATGAGCAACTGTTAAGTGACTTTGTTATGACTTCGTCAAGAAATCACTCCAATATAGTCTATCCAAGTTAGTGACTGATTTTCTTCGAGGAATTTTGCAAGACACCCAGAACTACATTACCAACTAAAAGATATCCTAAATGATAATGGACTTACACAGATGATACAAAAGCAAACAAGAAACAACAACACCTCATGGAATTATAATTACAAACTTTCCAAGTAAATGATGAGAATAGATGTGATACCAGGCATCTCAGATCATGATGCTGAATATCAAAAACAAGCAAAAAGGCAAAACGGGACAGTCTCAAAGAAGATATTAGGATACTTCATGAGAAAGCAAAAACCAATGTCCTAACATAAAGAGACTGTGGAATATATCCAAAGAAGGCAGGTGTGATCCAGCACGTATCAACCAAAATATGTAAGCATAAACAACTAATACGACGAGGGACAGAGCGATATAAAAAAAGAAATCAAATCATCCAACTGATGTCAACAGTTTCAAGAAGCTCAAACAAGTAGTCCAGAGAAAGCTAAGACAATCATGCTGGAGGTACATCGAAGATGTAGTCACACCAGAGATTACTTAAGATCAAAATCCAAAAGATTCTGGACATACACCAAGCACAAAAGGAACGACAAAAGAGGCGTGACACCTCTGAGAAGAAATGGGAACTGGAAACAGATTTAATTAACAAGGAAAGAATACTGAACAACCAAATTAAACCAATTTTTCAGCACCTGAACCGATCAGTCATAGAAATTACAGCAAAAAGACATATGACAGACCACCAAGAAAGATAACCAGATAACGACAAAATGATCATTACATGTCCAGGTGTTGAAAAATAACTCAAGAACCTTAATCCACATAAGGTAATTAGACGAGACAATATAAGCCAATTTTCCTAAAACAATTTGCCAGCGAAATCGCACCAATACTTTCCATCATATGTTGATCATTTTCATTGTCTCCATGGAAACAATACAAATATCTGCAAACAACACACCGGCCTTCAAAAAGGCTAAAATATGATCAAGTAAACTTCAGGCCAATATCATTAACATGTATAATAGATACTGTAAATTTACTTTCTGCATATGGCCATTTGGAAATCCAGAAATCAGAATACAGAAATCGAAATATGTATGAAAGATGATAGAAAACATATAGTCAAAAGGATCTAAATTGGAAGCCTAAATCGGCTACGGACAGAGCTTTGCATGAGGGAGATACTCCTTAGTTTTAAACAAAATTGTTTAATTAGATATTGTAAGTTTCAAATTAAAATCGGGTTTTGGACCCGCACCGACGTATTGGACTACTTGTTTGGTGAATACCATCACGGACTAACAGTCCACCAGTTGTGGCATCGACCCAGTAGTAATACCGGTGAATAATAAAAAACCGAAGTTAAATGTTGTAAGATATTAGAACATATTGTGACAAGCAACATCATGAGCCACGCAGAAGCAAATAACATACTATATGCACTTCAGCACGGGTTAGGGAGTTAACGATCGTGCAAACTTCTGGAATGCATAGATGACATCACAAAGAATCAAGAAAGAATTAAAAAACGGACATCATAGCTTTTGACGTTTTATCCCACAGTGTGGCATTCGAAATGAGATAAACGACAGGATAAAAAAACCTACTCACGAATAGAGCGCGAATTAGTAGTTGCCGGAGGAAAATCATCTGACAAGCTCGAATCTGAGGTACCGAGAAGGTCAGTATTTGGCTCAAGCCTCTTTCTCTTTTATATCAACGAGATGCCAAAAGGGCTACACTCAACAGTGCGATTATTGCAGATTACACAGTAATATAGGACAGGCATATTAAAGTTAAGTAAAACCACAAATGGAACTAGACGTCAGAGAGATGGCATCCATCTCTGTGGGCTCCGCTGTGATAAGTTCAAATTTAAATATGTGTGAACACAATGCAGATGTGGACAAAATACAAGTATGGACACAATGATATATATAATCCCCAAGAAATAAACAGAATATAGTACCCACATGTCTGAAAATACATCTCACGATATGGAATGACAAAACAAAGCTTGTGACAAAATTTAGAGTTTTTATCGTTACCATTGCAGTGAAAAACTAGACGAAAAATCAATGGTAACGGACTATCAACCTTTGAATATGACATATTGACATGGATTGGTCTATGCAGATGCTATTTACAAAAGCCTATCTCAAAAGACAAAAATTATAGCCTGTATACAGCTTTGTCATTAGATTGATTGATTGAATATTGTTTAACGTCTACTCAGCAATATTTCAGCTATATCAAGACGAGAACAAGTTTGTTAATAAATAATCACTTTGGGGTATGGAAAGGGCCATGAGACGGGAAATTCTGACTGCCACTAGAAGAGTAGTGTGAAATCGTCAAGGGTGGGGAATTTTAGCCTTGTAGCCGATCACCTACGGACCACCCCAAAAGAGCTTGCTACAAGGGTTCTTAAATGTGCAGGAAGCGTCGCGTTTCTTCCAACACGTGGACCTGAGTTTACATCCCATCCGAAAGATGGGCTGTGTATTTATCAATCCCACACAACCACGGAATGGGTCCTATTTCTATATCCCGGGACCCTCGGGGTCAGCCTCCGTTTAGGAGGGGTCACACCCCGCAAGCCGGAGATACTAGGTCCTATTTCTATATCCCGGGGTTCCCTCGGGGTCCTCTGTTAGGAAGACTCATACTCCAAGCTCAGAGGATGCTGCGGGCCTATTCATAAGCCGGGACCGCGCACGGCGGCATTTGTCATTAGAAAAGCAAGAATGTGACCTTGGGAACAAAGGTCAAGGTCAAAGTTCACCAATCATGACACATCTACTTGATGTGATCTATTTACATGCCAAATATCAAAAGCCTACCTTAAAAGAAAAAAAAGTTAAAACTTGGACACGACTTGTCCTTATAAAAGCATTAAATCTGACCTTGATGACAAAGGTCAATGCCAAAGGTCACCAATCATGGTTCATGACACATCATCTTGAAGTGATCTATCTACATGCAAAATATCAAAAGCCTATCTCAAAAGACAAAAAAATTATAGCCCGGATACGACTTGTCATTTTACTACAGGCTCACTTGAGCCTGTATCGCTCCCCTGGTGACTGGTTTTACTCATTGTCACCACGACACCATCCATTATTATCCATATTTTACATCAGTTCACCAGATGTTACAGTTTCTGGGTGGATATTCAATCTTAGTTGCCATCCTGGATGAGGTAGATACATAAAAATCAAAAGCTTTGAAGGAAACCAGCAAGTACTATTGTGATCAAGTTTGGTTCCCATTGGCTCAGTAATTTCAGAGATGATCTTTGAATGCATTGCCCATAGGGTCACTATGTTAAACTATGTTTCCCCCCTTGCGGCCATCTCGGATGAGGTACGAACATACTACTGAAAGTTTAAGACAAGAGGAATGTAAAGAAAATAATTCCATCGAAATCCGATGAAATAAAAATTTTACGTAATCTGCACATTTACAATTTTAGCCCCGTTTTGCCCCTCACAGCTCGGTAAGGAAACAAGTCATCAAAAATCTAATAGTTCGGCGCTATGTTAATTTTTCATCAGGAATCCATTGAAAAAAAACTGCATTAAAATCCGACTAGAAATAAAAAAATGAAATTCGCCCTTTATCTCATGAACGTTACATGCGTTGTCTATTCATGATTGGAAATTTCCTCGGTAGCACACCGAAAGAAACCCCATAAAAATCTGATTAATAATAAAAATTCGACAGCCAATTATATGAAAACACAAAATTTTGCCTTTTTGGGCCCTGTTTAAAAAACGGGAGGGACACGAAATCCAAAACCATTTAATAATCTTTCTTTTGTGCCAAGGAACATTGTGTTAAAATTTCATACGGATTGATCAATATTGGCAAAAAACAAACAAGACTTCCAACAACGTTGCTATCGTTTGAAAGAAATATGACATCGATGTCCAACAATACGAACTGGACAAGTCAACAACTTTCAGACGTACCAATTGGGACGGAAAACGTTAACCCAACAACATTATAAGGATACAGAAATGCTTAAAGTTCCACCTAAAGATAACACCTTGCCTACCATGTACTGGATTCCTAAGCTTCACAAAAATCCCTTCAAACATCGATTTATTTCGGCATCTAGTAAGTGTTCTACTACTAACTTATCCATCCATTTAACTAGTTCACTTACTTGTATAAAGAAATTGGTTATTAAATGCTGTGAAAAAACATTTAAAAAATCTGGAGTAAATTACTTTTGGAGTGTAAAAAATTCAATTGAAGTTTTATATAAACTACAATCTATTCAAAAACCAGTCTCGTCCATCGACGATCAGTTATGATTTTTCAACACTTTATACTACACTTTCACATAAGTTGATTAAATCAAAATTGGGACAACTTATTAAATGGCCTTTTAAATTTTCTGGTCTGTAGTTCATTTGTTATAACAAAAAGCAAGGATTCTTCTCTAATATTATTTACAACAAGTATTGTTCCTAACATATAATGATATGATTAATGCACTCAATCTTTTGCTGGACAACATTTTTGTTCGTTTTGGCAACACTATTTACCAACAGGTCATAGGTACTCCCATGGCTACAATTTGTGCACCTCTCATTGCAGATATTTTTCTTTTCTGTTACGAAAGAGACTTCATGAAAAAACTTCAAAACGGAACCATACAAAACAGTGATAATCTTATTTCTACTTTCAATGATAGCAGCAGGTATCTTGACGATATCCTTTCTATTGACAATCCCCAGTTTTTAGATTATGTAGACATTATTTACCCGCAAGAACTGAAATTAAATAAAGCTGACAATGATTCCAAATACTGCCCTTTTCTAGATCTAACTATCATTATTCACGCTGGTAAAATAAAAACTAGAATATATGATAAAAGGGATGATTTTTATTTCACTATAACTAATTTCCCTTTTCTTGACGGCGACATCCCTCAAGTTCCATCATACGGGGTGTACATTTCTCAACTAGTACGATTCGCACATGTTTGTTCTACTCTTGACGATTTTAATGAACATAACCTTACTATCACAGCCAAACTTTTACAACAGGGTTACAGATTTCATAAGTTGTTGAACACCTTTAAAAAGTTTATAACAGATATGAATATTTAATATCTAAATATGGCATTACTCGCAAACAGCTTATTACTAAGGGCATTTTTATCCTCGTTTTTACGGTAATGTTGTTAAAAAATGCCAGAAACTGATTAAAAATCCAGAAAAGCTGGGACGTAACTTACATTCTTTACGTAATAGAGGATATTGACTAGATACTCTGCTTGCATCCGTTAAATTAGCTTGGAGATCTATTGACCTGAAAATTTTACATACATACCTGCCTCTCACTGATACTGCCGATGTCTACTGAAATATATGATGATTCTTGACCAAATCCTGCGGGAAGTTTTGAGTTTGATTTTTCTTCCGTAGAGCGACAGTATTTTACCAGCAGACTAGACTCCTTTAGCTAGCCGGCAGATTAGTGGCGAGCACCCCTTCACCCATCTTTAAAAATTACGTATTGTCATATTCTCTCCTTTAAAGATTGTGGTCATGGAGTTAGTAGTCTACCTGTATTGGGTTTTATTCGTATGTTTACTAAACTATAGGGAAACGGGACAGATAAAGGGGAGTTTTTGGTACCCATAAACCGGTTTAACCCTACCGCTGGCTTTTGCTAGGGTCGGTACCAAGTGCGGCTGTCCGGAGTTATTATCGTTGTTTACGTTTGTCTTTTGTCTTATTTGTGTTTTTCCTGTGTAGTTCCCTGGCAGATTGTGGCATGTGATTATTATTTTCAGCCATTGTAGGTGTTGTCCCTTTTATTTCATCTACAGATGACGACGCGGACGACGACAACGACGACAGCGCCATACCATTATACCTCAATTTTTTTGCAGTCGTACAAAAACAGATGAAGTGTCAGCGAAATGATAGACGAGCATGGACACATATAGAGAGAAGCAAGACTAATTTTGCTTTACAAAATCATCAACAATCTGGTTGCCATAGACAAAAAAGACAAATCAAAATACATACAAATACCAACAGGGAGCACACGACTAACCAGTACACATGGATACTAAATCCAACAAGCAACACGAGATAGAAGGAAATGTTTTGATTTTATCAGCACTGTCAACAAACTACCACTAGACATAGCCGGAGCAGAGTCACTTGACGCAGTTTTGTCAACAAAACAAAAACTTATATCTACACCAAAACTGTGTTTCAACTATGTTCAGCTGCTGCTGCACACACTACAGAAGTTTTAAGGTCATCACCATAATTTGACGGATCGAAACGATTTCACAAATGAGACTAGACATCCCTAAGTATAGGTCCAAAGTTTATGACCAAACTGACAAACCCAGGTGACAGGTGCCAAGAGTGGTGCAGTCCATGCTTACCCTTTCTGTAGAACCTGATAATTCCTCCAGTTTTTGTAGGACTCTACACTGCTTAAGCTGAACTTATAGTGTCTCAAGTGAGAACTTATCCCGAAATTCTTACTAGCAGCTATACTTTTTTTACAAATTGACAGAAAACTATGTCCATTTAAACTGACCAATAGATTTTGTATTCTGATGGATAGAGACTTGGAAACGACCAGTCACACTTGGAAATGCCATACTTTTCACATTTTCCCATTCATCATTAATCAATTTACAAATGCGGTTGATGAGTTTAAATGCACCTATTTTTCTGTCAAATTATAAAGAAAAAAACGTTTTAGTTGCGAGCAAGAATTTTGGTATAAGGTCTCACTTGTAACATGGTGAGTGTTACCAATTTCTCTCTTTTATGCTTTGGTATTCCATTTTTTTGATGTATTAAAGAATTCCTTCATTTTTGATAGAAAACAAAGGCAATAGAAATAGAATACCAAAGGAAAAAGAGATGTGGTTGTTGCAAAAATCAAAGCCCGGAGACATGGCAAACAACGGCAGTAGAATACCGAAGGAACAAGGGGAGTGATGATTACAAAAATTGACGTCCAAAGACATGGCAAAAACGGCAACAGAAAAAAACAAAGACAACACAAGGACGTGAGACAGCTATAATGCACGGAAATACAAAGGACATTAAGAACTAAGGCACTCATAGTGTGAACTCCCATGATGCCGGGAGCAAAACCAAGAACACAGAAAAACAATGACAAAACAAAGACATGAAACAGTCAAAGGGCATTAAAAATAAAAATGTCACATTCAGAACTAAGGCACTTACAGTGTGAATGATCAAGTCCAATAATAGCAAAAAGGCAAAACAAAATGCGCACATTTTAACTTACAGGACTTCTTCATTATATATCTGCAATAAATATCGAGGCATTCCCTGGAAAAATAACATTGTTGATATATGGACTTAAATGAAAATTTAGCCAAATTCATTGATGTGGAAAATATAGGTCAAGTGAACCCAATTCTGGTATGGATGTTTGTTTCTTCTAAAGATGTAACCACTTACCAATTATCATCTGTCTATGGCATGTGAGAGCTGAAATATGGTGCAAAAAAAAATCGAAAAAAAGTCCAACTAATGGCAAAATACGGAACAATTGGAATTATTTTTTTCAAAACTGAACTTAGGATACAATAATGAAGTCGTAGTGAATATTGTGCTAAAATTTCATTGATATTGAATATGATTTGAGAAAGTTATTGAAGTTAAAAAAAAGTTAACATTTGGGTTAATAACAAAATGTTAACGACGCCGACGACGGAATTGATGATCGCTATGCCTCGCCTTCCCGACATTCGTCGCAGGTGATACAAAAACTAGAATGACGAAGTCCAACTGATAACACTGAAGTCTGGAAAAAAATAAAAATAAAGAAAAACATGGACCATATGTACAATGCTGTTGAAGCTTTTCTGTTAGTTTTGCATGAAAAGTACAAAGCCTTTTAGTAGGGGTTTGGAATAATAGAGAAATACCGTTGAAACTAAAAAGCTAAAATGACTATGTTCAATGATAGCTTGGAATTGCACATTTTCTTTGTATAAATTACTAGAGGCTCACATGAACCCGTATCGCTCACTTGGTGACTGGTTTTATTCATTGTCACGAAGAGACCACCCATTCATACTATAAATCAGTTCACCAGATGTTACATTTTCATTTTTGCATTTCCCATAGGGTCCCTATATTAAACTATGTTCCACGATGGCGGCCATCTTGGATGAGGTAAGAACGTCAAAATCACAAACTTTGAAGGGGACAAGCCAAGGACTTTTGTGACCAAGTTTGGAAGTTTGGTTGAATTTGGCTTGGTAGTTTCAGGAGTAAATCTTTGGATGCATTTCCCATAGGGTCCCTATGTTAAACTATGTTCTCTGCTGGCATCCATCTTGGATGAGGTATGAACATAAAAATCACGAACTTTCAAGGGGACCACGTAAAGATTATTGTGATCAAGTTTGGTTCCAATTGGCTCAGTAGTTTCAGAGAAGATCTTTGAATACATTTCCAATAGGGTCCTATGTTAAACTATGTCCTGTGCTGACGACCATCTTGGATGAAGTACAAACATAAAAATCACAAACTTTAAAGGGGACCAGTCAAGGACAATTGTATCCAAGTTTGGTTCCTATTGGCTTATAGCGGTTTCAGGAGAAAAGACCTTTGAATGTATTTCCAAAAGGGTCCCTATGTTAAACTATGTTCCCCGTTGGCGGCCATCTTGGATGAGGTACAACCACAAAAATCACAAACTTTAAAGGGGACCACATGAGGACTATTGTAACAAAATTTGGTCCACATTGGCTCAGAGGAGATCTTTGAATGCATTTCCTATAGGGTCCTATGTTAATCTATGTCCCCTAGTGGCGGCCATCTTGGATCAGATGCTAATCTGCTAAACATATGTAGAAATTGTAGTCCTGGAAAAGCTCAACACTTTTGTTATTCACATTTAACCTCCATCTCAAACAGTTTTTGAAATAAAAGTAAAAATGTTATACAAGTGATGACCCTTAAAGATGTCTCGCCCGTCCCTCCTGGCCTCTAAATTGATGTGAAATCTAAGTGAACTAATCAGAAAAGTGAACATGCTCACTAGACTGTGAAATTGAGGTCAAGGACAAAAGTCACCTACCAGACTGACATGTACTACCCAAGACCAACCTACATACCAAATATTATCAACCTACCACTTCTAGTTATTGAGAAATGGTCTTGAGCAGAAAAAACTTAACGTGGCCACTAGACCGTGAAATAGAGCTCAAGGACAAAAGTAACCTGCCAGACTGACATGTACTACCCAAGACCAAACTACATACAAAATATTATCAAACTACCACTTCTAGTTATTGAGAAATGGACTTGAGAAGAAAACTTAACGTGGCCACTTGACCGTAAAATTGAGGTCAAGGACAAAAGTCGCCTGCCATAGCCCGACATGTACTACCCAAGACCAACCTACATA
>MJUU01005863.1:101429-127630 GCA_002080025.1 Modiolus philippinarum | reverse complement strand
GCACCATACCAATATACGACCGCAAAAATTTTTGCGGTCGTATAAAAATCAAAGTATCAGTAAACAGGAAGTTGATGTCCAACAAACTTGAAAATCTTACACAATACAACTCATCATTTCCAAGCTTCAGACCAAATTTCAAATCATCCCCTTCAGTAGAAACCAAGAAATCTTTGACAAAAAATTTAGTTAATATTAAAAAAATCGAAGTATCAGTAAACAGGAAGTGGATGTCTGACAAACTTGAAAATTGCTTACACAATACAATATATCATTTCCAAGCTTCAGACCAAATTTCAAAGCATTCCCTCCAGTTGAAGAATAGAAATCTGTGACGAAAATTTGGTTTTTAGTAAAAATTCAAAGTATCGTCAAACAGGAAGTGGATGTCCGACAAACTTGAAAATTGCTTACACAATACAACACATCATTTCCAAGCTTCAGACCAAATTTCAAATCATTCCCTCCAGTTGAAGCTAAGAAATCTGTGACGAAAAATTGGATTTTAGTAAAAATTCAAAGTATCGGCAAACAGGAAGTGGATGTCCGACAAACTTAAAAATTGCTTACACAATACAACTCATCATTTCCATGCTTAAGACCAAATTTCAAATCATCCCCTTCAGTAGAAGCCAAGAAATCTTTGACGGAAAATTTGGTTTATAGGAAAAATCTAAGTATCAGTAAACAGGAAGTGGATGTCTGACAAACTTGAAAATTGCTTACACAATACAACTCATCATTTCCAAGCTTCAGACCAAATTTCAAATCATCCCCTTCAGTAGAAGCCAAGAAATCTTTGACGGAAAATTTGGTTAATAGTAAAAAATCAAAGTATCGGAAAACAGGAAGTGGATGTCCGACAAACTTGAAAATTGCTTACACAGTACAATTCATCATTTCAAAGCTTCAGACCAAATTTCAAATCATTCCCACATATAGAAGCCAAGAAATCTGTGACGGAAAAAATTGTTGATGGACAGACGGACGAACGGACAGACAGACGGACAAAGTGAAAACTATAGGGCACCAGCATCTCAATGCGGGGCCCTAATACGTATTTTGACATTTAATGAAGTTGGGTTAGTATCTTTGATGGTAGACTGAGATTACTAAAGGGCATCACCTGTCTCATCCTCCAATACATCTGTGCTGGCTCCAAAACTGACATCTCTTAAAATTCAATCACTGATGTTTAATAACCAAGGAGCATCTTCTTTGTTCAAAGCTATGCCTATGGCTGATTTTTGTTGCATAACATTTCTGCACTTTGGATTATCCATGCATTTTTCTGATTTTATCTGTACTGTAGAGACATAAACTAATAGAAACGGCCATCTGAGGAACTAACATTTATTATAATTTGTTATTTTACCTCCATAGCTTTAACTATCTCAATCATGTGAAGTATGTATTTTTTTTTACTTTCAATGTTGGAAACATATATTGGTTTGATCTCTAAGAGCTGTCAGAAGTCTTTACATGTGATCAGAGCTGAATATTTACATGTGTCAGGTGACAATACAACAAAAAACACAGGTATAATAATCAAGTGAAAACAAATTTATTATTTCCTATTGATCCCAAAATGTGAGTAACTACTACTGTCTGATATATCAAAGGAAACAAGCTGGTATTAGCATCCCATACCGACGTGATTACTACGCGTTGTCCAAAATATTGCACACGATTAATACAAAATGATTAATGATAGAGTACATAGGTACTTAATTACAAATATATAGCTGTAATATATCAACATTAAGGGAAATTTTAGGTAATACAATTATTATTTTAAAACAAGAGGAAAAGCTGGCAGAATTTTGATTAAATGCCCAAATTTTTTGAAAATTTCAAATTTGTATTATAAAATAAATATAAGGGACTAATTTGATGATTAAAAATTCTAGATTCTGTCCCCTCCTTCATTCTTCAAAGCCATTAAAATGCAACAATTCAATTTTCTTAACTTTTCCTTGAATAATAACAATTATTATTTGGCATAATATAAAATTTTAACAGGGTATTTTCATAATTAAATCAAACAGCCAAAAAAGTTAAAAAAGTCTAATAAAGAAAAATCCAGCTCTCCTCTTGTATATCTAAAGAAGCATACATCTATATAATGCTGTTCACATAGAGGGAGACAACTCCATAAGGGGTTACATACAGCAATCACAAAGGAGTGTTAAGTAGCTTGAAACCAAAAACTGACTAGACGATTATTACAAACCATTCAAAATATTAAATATTAAAAATATGATTAAAAATGTGCTCCCAAACTGGCTACACTCTGGGGTTCAACCATGATAAAAAAAATTAGGATGTGAAAATTATGATAATGCCTCTGTGAAAAAGACTATGGCAGTGAACTATGATGTATAAAATCAATATTCATTCCAAATGCATGTCGAAGATTACAACACTTCAAAAAAACAAGTAAATATGTCCATCAAACTTATGTTTAAAGTTTTCAGGACATTCTTTTTGTATTTGTTTCCACTTTTATTTTTCACTCTTCATTTGAAAAACTTCAAACAAAATGAATTGTAAATACATGTATATATTTTAGCTGCCCTTGTGGTTAAGGGGCTCAATATGGAAGTCTATGTCCACTATAAGGCCCTGTAAAGACAGGAATCTTTGATCTAACCTGAATGTGAGCCCCTATGACTTGCTTAGTATCCTACTTTAATCTGATAAGACAAGATATCCTAAAATAGACCTTCCTGAAATCGAGTTGGATGTTATTTCTGCCTTTGTAAGGATTTTTAACCTCAGATTTAATCATTTCACTTTCACACAAGGATAAGTCCACAATTCACACACCTTTTTTTTAAAATTAACTGAAATTTACAGTGTGGAATAGATTTATTTTTAAATTCATTTTTCTCGTTATTATTATGAAGGTCAAAAGTAATGAATTTAGAAAACAAAATGATTAGAAATATTAAACATTAAATATGAACATCAATTAGATAAAAGAGCACTAGAAATAGAAATGGAATGTTTTCAAAGCCATTTTGAAAGACAACCAGAGTGTGCCTCATCAAAACTATGTAGTCAAAATAGTGAATTGGTGATTATAAAGAATATACAATGTATATCTAATGTTGCTATAAATAAAGATAAGATTTTTATCCCTCCACATTTAATTCAAAAATTTTCACTTAACATCTGAAAAAAAAACTTATTATACATTGTTGCATCACATTGGAAAAATCTGATATTATGCTTTAAACTTGATCTGTTTTTAATTTATTTACATAATCTACTTTTATACAATTTCTGAAAGCCTTTTTCAAAATTTGTGTTACATAACATGTGAAAAATCTTGATATTATGCTTCAAACTTGATTTTTTTTCTCATTTATTTTACATGACCTTCTCTACAATTCAAAAATTTCTCCAAAAAGAATGGAAATGATGTTTTTTCTTTCAAATTATTTACTAATTTTCTACAAAAAGTGGCCAGTAAAAAAAACAACTTATTTTCTGTAAAATACAGCCAGTCAAAGAAATCTTTATGAAATGTGAACAACTTTTGGCATTGTTGAAAATAAATTGTCAAAATGTTGGTAGTAGGTAATTTTATCCCCCATTCTCTGATCAATGTTTATAGCAACAATACAAATGAATAAGCCTAACTGTATGATAATTAATGAGATCACCTTACTCTGAATAACAAAGCTAAAAACAAACACTACAATACAAATATCACACATGCTTACAATGAGGTCTAAAAAAAGCTCCTATACTACAACTGATAATGTTATAACGACTAAAAAGGTTAATTGAACACAAACTTCATTCCAATAAAAACAAAATATTAAAATGCCATCATCACCATATAATACACCTAATTTTATCTGCTGTAGTTGTATAGGGATCCTGTAACTAAGGTTACATCATTATCTTCTCTTCAACATGAACTGTAATTTCTAATACAATTATAAATAAAAATAATTCATCCAATCAGTCTTTCACTTTTCAATTTCAAGAGATATATTTTTAGACTAAGAACACCATTATGTTTGGATTATTCATTTTTAGACAGACAGTTCAATTCTCATTTTAGACTGAGAACACCATTAAACAATTTTCTAATTACATCAAAATATTAATTAATATTGTATACAATTAAACTTTTACCCATTTAAAGCTCGACTTGATTTGTCAAACATGGAAAGATCTCTCCAGACTACATATTTTCCTTGGTCTGTCCAATTGGAGATAACTCTAGCCAAATATTTTTACTTTTGATATTTTATTGAACATTATTGTTCAAGTTACATGTACTTGAGGACATATAAGGTCACCCATACAACTACAGAAGATTATCAAGCTAAATATATCTATATAATGTCAAAATGAAATAAAATATTAAAATAACAAAAATATGTGCAATAAAACTAAAAATAGATTAAATATTAACTAATGTGCTATCTATACTGAATAATACCTTTCTATTAATCTCAAGCTATTATTATACACAAGCTAAAAATAGAACTTCAATTTCTGTATGAACTTTGACCCCAGGTATGGTGTTAATGAAATTGCTGAATAATTGACCTATAACAATTATGAGACAGAAAGATTTGAGACTTGGGGTAAAAATAATTGAAACAATTTCTGATTGGGTGACATCGCTTCCTACCTCTGTGTAATAATGAAGTCCACGGTTCTGAGTTTACTCTAGTGTTACATTTATAAGAAAATCTGAATATAAACAATATCTAAGCCTAAAAACCAAAATATAACCTCTACCCCAAAAAAAAATAATTCAATGAATAATTTTGATTATAAAATGAGCAAGCATTTTTACAAACAACACATTTTGTTCAATCATTTCTTTGAAACAAATAATAGCTGTTTGTGATTCATCCTTCTTATTGCCACTCAGACCTTTCAGAATATATTCTACAAAATACCTAAATTCCTACATCATAGTCCTTTACTTGATCTATTTTTTTTTCAGACTCAAACTAAAATAAAGCAGGACAACTGTTATCATGTTTATTTTGCCCCAATGTATACCTAACATAATCTACCCTGAGTAAATTCCATAAGCGTGGCGACATGGTATATCCTAATACCATAACCATGGCTGTATGACACAATATAAAAATTTATGTAACTATTGCAAAACTTGTTAAACTGTCACTGACTTTAAAAATCAACACAAACCTAACATGCACAAATATCAGAAACATGTAAACTTCAACCATTCACCACAAAAACACTCAAACTAGAATAAATACCACTAAATTAAATATGTGCTAAAGTTTAAATAAAACAAACTATTTAAAACTTTCTGTTGAATAGCCCTAGATATATGGCAAATACTGCTCATAGAAAAGAATGATTCATTTGCAATTTTTCCATTCTGATTGTTCTAAAAATATCTCTGAATAAGTTATTCATCATGTGAAAGCCCTTTTGTTTGCCTTTAAACATCAGGACCTTTAATTTTAAACCACAACATTAACCCATCCCACCATCACCTCTAAACACCAATCATTAATAAACAAACCTTTACACCTGATATTCCACTAAATAAAATAAATTGTCTAGAAACAACTAAAAGCAATAGTTTTAGAAGTCACTTGTCTAAAGTACAATTTGAAAGATAAGATTTCATCAACATCTGTTGAGTCAATAATTAGGAAAGTTAAATTTTCACAATTAAGCATCTGTCGACTGAATAATAACCAAAGTCATTTTTTTTCAATTAAACATTTGTAGACTGAATTATAACCAAAGTAAATCTTCTATCATTAAATGTCAAATCTTGTATACAATTTTTAAGGACATCACTAGACAATGTCACTTATTTAATCTTTTAAAAGAAATCGGTCCAAAGCATATATTTTGTTACAATTTTCGAAGACATACTTGTATGTTGAAAGTTTAACTCTACTTATAATTTTTACGGACATCTGACTAAAGCGAACCTCTCGTTATAACTTTTACAGATATTTGTCAACAGCATTATTATGGCAATAGAATTTTGCAGACAGTTTATGGAAATGATATGTAATGATCTAGCACCTTACATGAACAACAGAAAGTTTTAAAATGTTTAACAGAGTAACAAGTGCACCAATATATAAAATCTACAATGCTGAACTATACAAGGCAAAATGAACAACAAAACATGTCGTATGTCTTTCCACCAATCGTCTCTCCACATTATGATTTTAAAATATGAACAATGAAGAAACTTCTTGGCACAATGTATCCATTTTTTTCCAAACAACAGAAAAAAATTCTTGACAATAATGTGAAGCTATTCTCAAATCCAGTTACAATGTAAATACTACGTGAAGACATCAGACAAATTTTGGTTGACTATAAAATACATCAAAGTCGACATGAAAATGATTTGAAAGACACTATCAATACTGGCAACATGTGAGGTGAACGTTTATAAAATGTGGCATGAAAACATTGCACATGGGTCATATCATTTAAACCATAAAATCCTGTTCAAACAAGCAGTAAATAATTGGCAAAGCTTGCATGCTGGAATTCTGAAGAAATGTCATTACATTTTCCATAAATTGCAATTTTCTTTGTAGTGAATCAATGCTTATGCATTAAAATTAATTTTCAAGAAGGTATTGTTTTAAAAGGCGAAAATCAAATGGTATTTATAATACCAAACACAATTTTATAATTTTTGTCTTTTTTGTTTCATTATCTTATCAAAAAGCATTTGAAAATTCAGTTATATAGCAATACTACCCTAAATATATAAATGATTTCCATTTAAATTCATTCAGATACTATTTGGTTTCCTTAACCAATTGTTACACACAGTTTCACTGGTTTAAACTGATAATCACCACGGCAATAAACAATGTGTTTTGATGTAATAACGTCTTGAGTATCACAATAACTTGGTGCATAAAACAACAATACAACTCTAAAGGTAGTTGTCCATGATAACACAAAGGCCACTACATAAAAAATACACCTATTTTTACCAAAAAATATCATCTCCTTCACTACAATATACAGGACTATGTACAATATCTTATTTTTACATTTTGTAATTTGCTGAATTAGCACAAATTGATTTGTATCTTAACTAATAGATTAATGGGCCTAACAAAAATATATATATATATGTATAATAATAATAATATTATATTCTCTTGCTTTACAATTTTATGAATGTGAATAAAATGGCACCATATATAACACACCTACATGATTATTTAAAACACAACATATACAAATTTGTAACCTTATCTCTTTACTGTGCACCAAACTTTGGATTAAATATTTACACTGAATTTTATGTACAAATCTTTCATGAAAAGAAAAAAAATTAATCTTCTTCAAATTCATTATGATAAAAAAATATTCTCTGTGTTCTTTAAATAGAAAATAGTTGTATTTGACAATTTATAGCCCTGGTTCTTTGGCAAATCACAGACCTCGAGATACACTTAGGGCTTATAACAGAATTAACAAAATAAAATTTCAAATAGTATTGTCATGTGGAACAATTTTATTGCTGTGAAGATCAACATCCTGTATTAATGAATTCTGGGTAAATCTTTGTCATTTTGATGCAAAACTTTCATTACTTGAACATTTAACGATTCTACACAACAGTAAAACCTAACTATCAAAAGACTTTTCTGTTCACTAATTATGCATAACAATCAATCGCATTATGCATAACAATCAATGTGACATCTAATATCTAATCATGCTAAATTGTTATATCTCCACAATTTATACTTGGGCAACTTAGTCACAACTCCATATCTTCAAAATTGTCGAAAAAGTGTCTTTCAGCTTAGAAAAGACATGAAGACATGGTCAAGGCACTAACATTTATATTCTGAGCAACAGACTGATCAATACAGCACTTTATTTACATCTGTCGTCATGACTTCAGACACGCTTTATACATATTGTATTACTGATCTAACTGATACTATCTCTCCGACTCTGATACTCTAATACAAACTATTTCTTATTGCTATTTATAACTTTCTGCATAATAAAAATATTTTGAAATTTCTGCCAATATCTAGAATTTTATATCTAGAGTAAAAATTCTAAAGATAGGAATACACAGCAATAAAATTGTTATTTTTCATTCCACACATTTCTGACAATACCGTCACTCCATTTATAAAAATAGCTAAGAAAGTAAACAAACTCAACAGAATGTATCAATACATTTAAATGCATAAAGTGAAAAAACAAAACAACAAATAAGGCATGGTAAAATGCTCTATAATTAATAATAACAATAAGTGATATGATAAAAGTTTAATAATTAAAATGTTCCACACTTAAAAACACGTTACTAACCAAGATAAAGTCATTGTGATTAAATAAGTGCTGGTTGTATAAAGGTTCAAAAATAAAATCCTCCTTTCCTATTAAATTCTTAAATAATTACTCCCTTCAAGTTAGAATTAAAATTTGAAATATGTACACCACTTTCCCTTTAACCTTGCAATATAACAATTTAAATCTCTAATAAGGCTATTAATAATGTATGCTTTATTAAAAAGATGATTCTTTTTTGCTACAAAAATTTTGTTTGACTTTAATGATTTAAAGTGAATATGTCACATTCCAATTAGGAGAATTATGAATTTGATTGTGTGAGACACTCTATTACAATACCCTATAGATACAATATGTGAAAATGGCAAGCAAAAATGAGTAATTATGAGTCTGGATATAAAAATATTTTCAAATTTTATACAACCAGTCCAATGTTTCTAATCTGAGAATAAAATACTTGATGAATACACCATTAAAAATATACAACATTAACACATCACTCTACCAATAAAATTAACAATAAAAAGCTTCTAATTAAAAACCAAGCACTCTGTGCCGCCCTAACTCTATACAGGAATGATATAGTTGCCACTTAGCACCAATGAAAACTACAAGTTATTAGAAACTAACATCATGCAAAATACTGAAAGGGTCTGCCCTTGTTTGGGCTGAGGGGATATGTAGCATAAAGTCCTGCTGATGTGGGATTAAGGCTTCCAAGCCCTCCATACTGTGAGGCTAGCTGAGGCTGATACTGCACAGTAGGTATCGTGGAGGTCTGTAACACAGGATGAACGTGTGCAGGCAGTGGGTGGGTTGTATACTGAATGTGTCGTGGACTCTGATGTGCAGGTGGTGGGGCCACTGTTGGTGAAAATGGAGCATATTGGCCCATTCCTGCAGGTATAGCCACCTGTGGCTGTTGGTGGGCAGGTAATAGGTAATGATGAATTGGGCTTCCCTGTAAAGCTGGCTGTCTTCTGTAATCCCTGTAAAATAAAAAAAAATACTTTGTAAACAAGTTACCTAAGATATTGATTTATCGGTAATTTGTATGAATTTCCTTTGATCCACAGAGACTGATATTCTCAGTATCAGCGAACTGGACACTATCATGAAAATATCGGGCCACTGTGAAGGCGTCATGTGCCAGTTGCCAAGCTGACATCATGTTTTGGAACTAGTAGTCGTCGTGTTCATACGCATAGTACGTTGAATGAAGAATGCATAAATTATTGCAATACACAATAGAATAATTGTGTTAAAAAAAGAAATTTTAGCTTATTTCTATTTATCATAGAGTTCTATCTATCATTTTGTGAATTACCAATAAAAGAAACATAGGATATTTTGCATTTGATACAGACTTTATTAGGAGTAACACATCAAGCTCGCCTTAACATGCTCACTTGATACTGGCCGTGATAAAGTCCGTATCAAAAACAAAATGTCCTATATTCCATATTGATTGTGCAATATTGTAACATGACAAGAACTGTTTATAATATAAAAGAACTAAACAGTTTTGCACAAACATAACCAAGCTGATAAAATGTTAAAATCATCTTATATTTTTGATATTCAGTGTCGGAAAAAGATTTTAAATTAAATAACCTGCAGACACTCAAAATGCCTTGTATGTGGAATAAATTGCCTATATATTGATCTACAACAGTTGATATCATCATACACTGTGTTGAAGATTGAATTTTAAGAAAATTTCAGGTACTGATTCGTGCTGTATTAGCTATTTTTGATAAACTTAACATCGATTCCTAAAGCATGACAGAGGGGCAAGGTCACAATCTACATGGGGAATAAGGATGTACTCGTACAGATGCAATTGCAAGTAAAATGCACAATTTCTTGGACTACTTATTCAGGCAATAACTTGTTATCAACATTTTATTGCAAGATCAATCGAGTTCAACTTTGTTGCCAGCAGCACTTGGAAAACGATTCTTCTAGAGAACCTGCTATGTAGAAAGTGCATCTGCTGTAGTTTTAAAACATTAGATTAACTTAAGAAACAAATGGTGCCTTCATGAAACGAAAGACTGAAGACTTGCTTGTTGAAAGATGCTTTAAATGTGTTCACAATGTGCCATATGTATCCAAGTTAAAGAGGTAGATAGTCAACATATCTATGTATAGGCGATATATTATATCTTCTCTATTTTATTGTGCAGTAAGAATGCTCAAAGTATCTACTATGAACATATTGCATAAATTAACATACAGATATTACAAATTTCTACTTGTAAAATTTCAACTAAGATAAAAGAAATTTTAAACTGTACAACAAATAGAGGATGATGTGACATTCAAATTACTCCTATATATGTATACCTTACCTGTGTACTTCCAACTGTGGTCCAGCATTCAGAAATACTGGTTGACCAAATGTTATTCCTCCTTGTACCGGGGATAATTGACTTCCACCGGAACTAATGTTCAAATTACTCGGCTTGTGTTTTTGTCCAAATAGAGAACTACTGTAGATGGCATTAGTAGCTGATAATTTTATCTGTGGATTTGGAACAGAACGCACTGTTGGGGAAACATATGCCATCTTTCCATGAGTTGTCGTGTGTGGCATCTCAAGCTCTAAGGGAGGCAACTTAACTTCCGTCTTTGGACTCCTCCCTCCACGAAATCTATCAAAACTTGTCATAGACGAGGATGAAGGCATAACTTCCTGTTTAGGTACATTTACATTCACTAAGTATGGTGACACTTTAGCTTGTTCCCGATGCTTCCTGTTAGAGTCCACTGAGCTTGAAAAAATTGATGGAACATGAGAGGCAATAGTGGTAGAATTTTGTATGCCACTGGAGTAAGGGAAGGGCCTAAAGTCTTGTGCCTCACTTAGTAATGATCTTTCCAAATCTTCATGTTTAATTGGTGTTAAATTTATTTGTTTCTTAAAATCCAAATTACTGTCTTCTAAATCAGAGTCCTGAATGTCAGATACTAAAAGATGGCTCATCTGTTGAACTCTTGGTGAATCTGTAAATATAAATATATGCATGATAATCTATACACTGTACGAATAACTGATGTAAACTCCCTAATGTTTCTAGTATTCAACAAAATGTAAGTGGACAGTGGTGGTAGATATGAAACCTTATGTTTCAAAACTAACAATTTTAATTGATAGTCTTCATAATTCACATATTACCAAGATCACAATCCAAATATAGCTATAATAAATGAAGTCAAAGTCAAATTATCTCCAAGCCATAGTGTCAAGACAATAAACATATTCCTTGATGCCAATCTGCATTAAGTATCCTTCCTTTGTATAGTTTCATTAAAATCCTCAAAATGTTTTAAGAGGAGTTGCACGTCCAAAAAGTGTGGAAAGACAATTGTACAGTGCCTTTTTTTTTCTTACCAAATCTTTTAAAAGGGAACATTGACCTCCCTTACTTCCTTAAAAATATAAGAATTATTTGAGAGCTTTTCTTGGTTTTGGCCACCGGAACAAATTTAAGCATACAAAGGTAAAACTTTAAACTAGAAGAATGTTTATTCTGCCTCCAGGTTTGTGTATGTAACAGATTTATAAGGATAGTTGTATCATTCTTGTTCAAGGAACATTGGGAGGCTTTTTATTATCCAGTAATTTGATTTACAGTTCTATACTATATTATACAATTTATTATAACCTACCTGCCACAGAGCTGAACAAATTTCCATCTACTCCTAAATTGTTCCGGTTATGGTGATGGTGACCTCTGAAACACAAATTTTAGAAATAAGTGTAGGTCATTATTTTTACAACTGTCCATTACATTAATTTTTTTCACTTGAGTTTTCTCCCCTTTGTGCATGTACAATAAATGGCAAACAAAATAGAACTGAATTATTCCCTAAGCTTCAAAAGTGTTTCTATTAAATAAATTTCTGTTCAGCAACCTGTTTGTCAGGTTTCTGTTTCTGTTATTATGATTTAATATCTTTACAAACTTTGCAAACATAATTGTTTATTTCCTTCCCCTTCTAAAATGTACCTTAAAACTGATGCTCAATCCTGTTTCACTTCTTATCGGGAGAAATTCTTCACATATTTTTGAAACCACTAAAATTTCAAAAGCAAGATCCAAACCTAAACTCCTGTGTAACTGATTCAATTTTTTCACTTAGTTTTCACCCTTTTATATGTTCCTTGATGCCAGAAAGTATAGGTGTCATTTTTAGGTTTCTATGCTTTAGCACTACTTGTGTTTTCATACATGTCATATATTAAAAGCAATTTTTATAAAATTGCATATTTATTATGATTATGGAAATAAACAATAAATTTTCCAATTTCAAATGAAGTAATTTCGGCTTATTTCAATTTTACATGAAGGGCTATTTATCCTTTTTAAAATTACCAATAAAAAAAAACATTTTGTTTTTGAAAACAACATTCTCGCATGGCAACTGATCAAGCTCTGTGTAATGAGCTCCCTTAATACTAGCAGTGACATGGTCTATCAAAGACAAATTTTCATATTTCCCTGTATCGGACTTTACCTCCTTGAATGTTTTCCTTCCCCATCGTCTTCACTATCAGAACTAATTGTAATGATACTATGGGCAGGACTGGGCGTGTCAGCTATAACAATAGTCTGACGTTCTCGTCCAGGACGCCCCGATAAATTGTTCCCATTGGTCCAGTCATGTAACAGTGCTGCTTCATGTGGTAACAGTGTGTCTGGTGGCGTGTTCTCTTTCACTCTTTTCTTCACTGGTGAAAGATGTGTAGATGTGGGCTCCTTTACATAACTCCGACTGAAAAAAAGTGTTGATTTTGAATTAAGAAACATAAGCCATCAATCATTCCAGTTTAATATCTTGTATGATGAAATTTCTGTTTCATACTAGGACAGCAAAGTTGTGTCAAGACAACATGTGTACAGATGCCTATGACAAACTCAATTTTCAGATAGACTTATTACATGTAGTTCAATTATAATGGACATTTCTCTGTCTTTGTCCATGGTTAAATTCAAAACACATAAAAAGAAAAACAAATAAAATATTGAATTTGGAATATTACATTTGCTGAAATAATGTATTTTAGATGAAAGCTTTGATGTAACATCTGCTGTTACAAGTTCCTTTTTACAACATTAAATATCCTAGTACTGCTAGTGTTCATATAAAACTTCAAATAACAGTGCAAAATTACATAAAGTTAAATTATCTCATTTATTTTATATTTAGGTAGATAAGTCCATTAAGGGCTTTTCCAGAAAAAAATGTACAGGGGGCAGGAACGCAAATTATTTATTTTTACCTTGGTGGGGGGTGTTAGACTTAATTATACCTATTGCTTATATATGAAAAAATAATTAAAATTATGGTGGTGGTACCCTAAATTTTGACATGCGTTCCTGCCCCCCTGTACATTTTTTCCTGGAAAAGCCCTAATATACCTTTTTATACAAAAATTAATATTACTGTTCAACTTACTTCATGTTATATTTTATGAAATGAATGATCAAATTAAAACACATGTGTTACCAAAAACAAACAACACAAGAATTACATGCATCCAATAAAAAATGCCTGAACTATTCATTACAATTATACAGCTAAAATTGATTATGATGACCAATTAAGCTGTTGGTAAAGGACAAACTGATCAACTGTTTATAGCATACAACCAATTCAACTATTATCTTCTTTTTTACATGTAGGCAAAAACTATTATAAGAGGGGGAAAGATTTAAAAATTTGATTAGTTGTAGGGTCAACTGAATGTTATGTCCTGTAGTAAAGTGCTATCAGACCACCAGAGCATCCCGTTTACATTTCTGAAATAACCTAACAGCGGAAATAGACAACAATTAGTCTGCATATTTATATTATCCATGACTATAGTAACAAGTTACCTTTGTTTTCTCTGTATTTTGTTAGATATGTCATAATTTCTGTTGTATGGATTAGACATCATTTGTAACTGTTGATTTTGTGCTGCCTGAAATAATTACGAAAGCTTCCAATTCAGTTAAGGGCAAATACTTCATAATGTCATAATACACACTTAAAACTGCAATTAATAAACAAGCACATATCAAAAAAGTAATGCATTTTTTCAATCTTGCTAGAACTTCTTTGTTTCATTCTAAAAACTTAAATTTTTTGGCATATATCTTCATAGAGAAACATTATACAGTTATTAACTGGGTCCTAAAACAACTGCTGTTTTATTTGACCCGAGGACTGAACTGTTGCACAAAGCTGAAGGCCAAGTGCAAAAGTTTAGTCAGAGGGTCAAACAAAACAGCTGTTGTTTGAGGACCCAGTCTATAACTGTTTTGTTATACCTTTTCATCTTCAATGTGTTTTCGTCTTTAAAATATGTTTTATTGGTATATCCATCTGTATTACATTTATGTAAATGCAAACTTTCAGTTTTGTTAAATACGCTCCATTTCATCTGAATACAATTCATGTCGCCAATTTGGTCATGCAGACGACAGGAGATTATGTGATAGGGGTGTGATATTTTTGAACCAATCAGAATAAGGCAGGTGGACAACAGTTTGGTTGCAGTCAACAGACTGAAAACTGTTGACTGGTCAACAAATCATTTTTTTGGTTTGAGAAATAAAACAGACAAATTGTCGATTTTTTTTATCCCCAATGCATTTATATAAGGTAGAACAACACTCAATGTCTCAGCTCTGCTTACTAAAGACCACACATTAAAAATTTTAAAACTTACTGTTTCACTCAATAAGGAAGCCAGAGGACCATGCTCAAATCCATCAAGGACCAGAGACTGTCTCCAAGATTCCTGTAAGGACTGAGATGCCAAGGTGTCTGCCAGGAGTGGTTGTTGTACTGATCTTTGTTGAGGCAAGCCTAACTGTTGCCAGGAACCTACCAACACTGGTTGTCCTCCTGGCCAAGAATTCCCTGGAGCTGTCTGTTAACAAAAAATCCTGAGTCATTAAAACTGTCATATTTTCACCCCATCCTTCTTTTATTTAATAACAAGTCAAAAACTAACATCCTCGACACTTTTGTTGCACTGGGTATAGCAAAACTTAAATTTATGTTTAACATTGAGAAATTTTCCTATATTTTCAAAATATATGTAAACTTCGACGGTAGTGTAACAGGAATCTTCACACATTAATTAGTGCCCTTTAGAACATAAGCGAGTATTTTTTATCTGACAAAATGGTATCCTTAAATGTACTTCTTATAGACACAATACATATTTAAATGTGAAGCCAGTGTTCCAAAATCTTCCCAAATTTGACAAGACAATTAGTAAAGCATGTCTTGTGGGACAGAAAACACTAAATTCTGTAAACTTGACAACTTTCATAGAAATTTAGAACCTTATTTAAAGTAATTTTGATTACTCAGATTGATGATTATGGTTTCTCTGTCTGGTAGACTGCCTATCCCACTAAAAAATCTTTTGAAAAAATATTTGGGAAACACTGAAGCTTTAGGATGTAGATTAAATAAATTCCTCTTTAAAATGTAATACAAATTCACTGCTCTTGAATAACCAATAACATTTGTTTGTGCTGCAGATCTTACATTACCTGTGTTATCAACTGTGGTTGTAGTTGCAGTGCTGGGGCTTGAGTAACCATTGGTATTGGGTTGTATCTGGTGGGAGAACTCAATCCTGTAACAAGTCCAATAATACAGTATATTACCAAAATGCAATAAAATCAACACTAAAAGAACAAATGCTTAAAATAAAAGAAATTCATGATCTTGTGATATTTGTAAGTCATTTTTTTGCATTCAGTAGTGATAGAGGAAACTATCCAAAGCTATTTGGTATCATTTTTGTAAAAATTTTATACTTGATCTGATGTTTTCATTTTGTTATGCAAGGAGGTAAAAGTTCCACACATAATTTTTTTGTTCATCAAGATTTGTTTTGGCATCTAAAAAATGAGAATTCATATAATACGTGACTGATGAATAGTTTTATGCAAAATTATCTAAAAACAGTTTGTTGTTTGTGGGGGTAAAGTCCCTTCCTACCTACCCACATCCATTTTAATGGAATAGCCCTTACTAGTATACATTCATAGTTGCTGTATTCTTCAACATATTCTGTTAGTTATTTGTAGAAAGCTTTCTGATTTTTTCCACAAATATGTACATATTCTGTGTCTATTTCTGGCATGCAGGTCAATAAAGCCTCATTACTACTATTTCAGAGAAATAGATATGAGAAATTCTTCATATCCTTTCTAGACAGCATTTGTAGTTGACAAAGCAAACAGTGTAATATGTATCTATTGACAGAACTGTAGCACCAGAGTCCTCTTGATTTATTTGACATTTGGTATGACTATACAATCACTATTATATTTAGTAATTATTAAGGGGAGATAACTACCTTGTATGCCTGGTACAACAATAGATGAAACATGTATGAAAGGATCAGTCCTGTTGAACTGGTTACTATTTCTCTGTGCTAGTTGTGGATTTAATGGCTGTTGTGATGACTGATATGGTAAAAATGGACGAGACTGTAGGGGGTACGGCAGATACTGAAGCTCTGTTCCCTGATGTGGTGCTGTCATATTCTGTGAAGCCATCTGAAAACATACAATCATAAAGAAGGAACAAATTTGGCATTTTTTGCATCCATCTAAATCTAGAACATTTATGGATGTGATCGGAGGGTTTTCAACTTCAATTTAATACATTTGTAAATTTTCATACATTTTACACCAATGAGCAGTCTTGAATTTTAATCTGTCATTGTTGAGATTCTGCAAACAAACTTTTTTTCATCTTTTTTTATTATTGGCTGCATCTTGCAACTATAATTTCCGATGGTACAACAATAAATAATATTAATGCTCTTTTATATTTAACAAGTAATACACAACTAAAACATATACACGAGACTTTCAGTATTATGTGAACATTGACAAGGTAGCCCACAGTCAATTTTGATAGACATTGTCTATAGGGTCTACCACTTCCCACACTGTATAAGTAGACTTTGTAGATTGTAGTAAGAAATTCCTACTAGAGATCAACAAATTTGTAAATGCCATTTTGGAATTTGAGAGTTTGTGTAAAGCAAAACATAATTTGAGACATGCAAGACAAGAGAATTTTTATATTTTTGAACAGCAAAATTCACTTAAATGAATAATATTATTTCTAATAAAAGAAATCAAAGAAAACCAATAGATTGCAATCAAGATACATATAGTACAGTGTAAACAACCAGTACCTGTGAATGTAAAGCATTGATTTGATTGTTGAATGTCACAGTTAAACTGCTAGATGAGACGGGTACAAAGTTAGACATCAAACCACTATTCTGGTTCACATCAAACAAATTCTTCACAGACTTCCTACAGATCTCCATAGCTGTAACACTCTGTTTTACTCTGTAAATAAATTAAAGAATTTGTAATTGTTGAGGAAACACATGAATGTTACTAAAGGGAAGGATATCTATATACAATGTGCAGTTGAACTTCGATGGCCCCAACTGCAACTGCTCGAACACCATGCATGATGTCTCTAATCAATTTTCTGGTCCCTTCGTTCAAGTTTAAACATAGTTGGACCTCAATAGCTCTAACACCCCTCTAGCTCTAACTGTTTTCATCGGTCCCTTGGGTGTTTGAACCATCGAAGTTCTACTGTTTATGTGAGAACTTCACATGTAACTTTTCATATTTCAGTTGACAATTTCAGTTCAGATTTTGTTGACGGGAAAATCAAATTTTGAGTTATTAGCTAAAACAAATCTATTCCATGTCAGTTTTCTTGACATGCAAACTCATTTTATGTAAATGTACATTTGCATATAAAACTAGTGAAAGGATGTTGTCGTGATGCCAAGATTTAGCAATTATTGCAATCACAATAATTAATGTTTGGAAGATTCTCAAATTTTTGGGAGTGTGTGTGAGCATACATTTCCTAATAATATGTGTAGATATACACAGTATCAAACTGAAACTTAAAATGCAGGTTAAAACAGGTTTTATCAATGGTAAAACTCACTTGCTGCTATGAGCATATTCTATAAGATGTGCCATAGTTATAAAAGGATGATTGAGTGCCTCTCCAGGTGTGATCCTTCTGTCCTGGTCCAAAGTCAACATTCTCTTCAACAAGTCAATAAATTCTTTTCTATCAATCTTCTCAGCTAATAATTCACTCCCCTCTAAATCTGTGGGTACATTTATTTGAATCATGTCATCTAGACAGTTAAAGATGTACTTTCTAGCTTCTTTTGACTTGATGTTAGTTTCTTTTTCATGTTCTTCAGGGGTCTGAAATTAAAATAAAGAATATATCAATGTATCCCACTGTTCATAAGTTTCCACATTCAGTCTGACACTGTTTACCTTGTAAAAGGCATCTTGAAAAAATGCTGGGAAACAGACAAAGCTTTCATGATAATTGATTCTAAACAAGCAGCACTGATTTGTATTTATAATTGGTTCTATTTGAAGTGGAGTGCTACATGTCCTAGTACCAGTCATGTGGTGGTCAGAATTAAAATTGAAGTTGCCCTGTCTATACTTCTACATAAATAATTGACTAAGAACTTGGTAAACTGATGCAGGGATGTGATTGGAATCAATACACATATTCTAAGGAACAAAGAAATAAGGAACACCACAACCAAATGCATGTAGATCATCAAGCTAGGCCACATCAATGGAAATCTATTATTATACAAATGAATATACAAATTATGAAATATTGATATCTTATCAAGTGTTAAATGCTTTAATCCACTTAAAATCCTTAATACCTCCCACATTATGAGAGTTCTGTAGATTATCACATTAATCAGATATAATACTGTTAAACAGCTGATTTCCCTAGCACACCTGTTATTGTTTACAGAGTAAAGATGGGGTTTCAGGTGATTAATATAGTCAGGATTTTTAGCAGTTTCCCATGAATATATGGAGCTAAATTGACACCAAAAGTAAAGCTCTTTATATATAGTATTTATCATCAAGTCTTATTTTCAAATTGATTATGGTAATCAATACATTTGACAGCTTGTGATTGTGGAAGCCTCTCCCAGACCACTCAATACCTTGTAAAACACATTCGATCAATGAAATCAGATTGCCTCATCAATTACATTCACTTCTCAACTTCCAAATCAATCACCCTTTCTCTGATTCTATATTTAATTCATAGTTCCCTTCCAAAAATCATAAATACATTTTTTTAAATCAAATACTGTTTCCCTTGGCCATAATTTGAAGGTAAAGCTTTTTCCATACTTTCAGATAATACAACTATCAATACAATAGTTGTATATATATTTAACATTTAGAAATTAAATAGAAAAATTTAAACCAAATTAAAAGTGATATTAAAATCGATTTTTTTGTTGTCAAACTTAATATTTTAACATTTATTTGACAACAGATAAAATCAATCTATTTTATAACCAAGTCCATACATTGTTGTGAGATTTAATTAAAACTACACAAGTTTTATATAAATTTCTGGTACATTAAAACTTCAATAGTCCCAATAAATATACAGTTTGTTTTGGCCAATCCAGTACAATCTTTTCAATTGGTAAACATGTAATGTACATTAATGTCTTCTTGTCAAGTGGCCTTTAAAGACTGGCAAAAGTCTGGCAATATACATTGTATTATGGTGACAATATAAGGGAATAAATTCAATATTCAGGAAAAGGAGACCTTGAAAATGGATGGCAATTACAGAGAAGACATAGATTGATTGATTGATTGATTGCTGCATAGAAGGAGATTATGGAGTTTGATAACTTTGATTCATGATGCATAGATTTACTATTCTTACATTTCTGTGAAAATATTAATAGCATAGCAGTATATTGGAAATATTGAAGCTAATCGGAGCTCTTCAAACAGCATCTGGACAACTAATGTCTCTATATTGTAAACTGGAAGAACAATAATCTAAACATATGATGGAAATGATTTAATTTCTCAGCAGTTTCTTTCTGGTGAATTGCTGGTGTATAAAACTTGACTTTCAGTAATTTAACACCAACAGCAGCTAAGGGCTGTTCCAGAAAAGTTGGTCTGGGACCCTTTGAAGGCACTTTATATAAATTGCTGTGGGTGGTTGTGTTTTCATCATCTTTTTGTATTGTATGTATGGGGAGAAATTCTATGGGTGGTGGGGTCAATAAAAAGTGCCTTCAAACCCCCCATGTCAATTTTTCTGGAACAGCCCTAAGGACAGAGCTTTAAATTGANCCATCTATATAACAGGCATATCCCAAATCATATAATTTTATTTACATTATTATTATGATTGAATTCTGGTGAAAAAAAAATAACAAAGATTTTTCATCAGTTTCATGTAACAAATGGCTGAACACTTTATCTGAATTGATTTTACAATCAATAATCTTAGCAAGTTCATGACGATGCAATAATGTCTCACAATAAATGTCAAAGTGACATATTATACATTAGGGATTATGTATTTATATGAATGGTTCCTGGTGTATATGGCATAATTCAACAGACCAGAAAAAAATAAACTACAAACAATAAGATGTTTATAACATAGCAACTGGCTGTTTCCTCGTCAAAAACTGACTGGTCTTATCAATATACAGTAATGCTAAGGTTTAAATTGTTTGTCCAGGTATTCTACCACCATTATTAAAAGAAATACAGTGAAACTTTGATGGTTTAAACTTGTAACATCATGGATGTCTCAAACCCTTATTGTTGCCCATGTTTTCTTGCAACAAAGTTGACCTCACTATATCAAAGTTTTCATCAGTCCCTTGAGTGTTTTAGTCATCAAAGAGAGACTGTACAATGAAGATTTTGACCTTTCTGTAGACCTTTGAAAAGTAAACAATACTATTTAAAGTGATACTACAGCCTACTGTTCATTGTTGGTTGGCTTACCCGATATATAATGGTGAAATTTGTGTTTCATTGCAGTACAAATACAATGAATCTGTTTTATCTTTCTTCCAACGTGCTTGGTTTGTGATTGTTTATTCTCCCTTTTCTGTTTGATTCTGTTTTGTTTAAGCTCAGCAACCACTCTCCCTTTTCTCTCTGACTCTGTTTTGTTTGTGATCAGCAACCCCTCCCCCTTTTCTGTTTTTTGATCAGTGACATCTCCCCCTTTCTGTTTGATTCTATTTTGTTTGTGATCAGCGAACCCTCCCCCCTTTCTGATTGATTCTGTTATGTTTGTGATCAGCAAACCCTCCCCCTTTCTGTTTGATTCTGTTTTGTTTCTGATCAGTGACCCCTCCCCCTTTCAGTTTGATTCTGTTTTGTTTGTGATCAGCAAACCCTCCCCCTTTCTGTTTGATTCTGTTTTGTTTGTGATCAGTGAACCCTCCCCCTTTCTGTTTGATTCTGTTTTGTTTGTGTTCAGCGAACCCTCCCCCTTTCTGTTTGAATCTGTTTTATTTGTGATCAGCGAACCCTCCCCCTTTCTGTTTGATTCTGTTTTGTTTGTGATCAGTGACCCCTCCCCCATTTCTGCTTTGTTTGTGATCAGCGACCCCTCCCCTTTCTGTTTGATTCTGTTTTTTTTGTGATCGGTGATCCTCTCCCTTCCTGTTTGATTCTGTTTTTTGATCAGTGACCCCTCCCCCCTTTTTGTTGATCAACAGTGTTGGGAGCCCATAAGAGCAATTTTAAAAAGCTAATTTAAAAACTTTGTTCTTTTTCTTCCTGCTCATATCACAAAGCAAATATTAGATTAGATTTGATATTTTGTGCTGGTACATTATTAAATAACATTCTATATGTAGTTGACAACACAGCCTGAAGGGTTTGTCATCAACTTTTCCACATGTTATATAATCTGTTAGATTAGATATGTCTCTGCACAACATGCTACAGCTAAATCGTACAAATGCATGCAGACGTCCAATAAAGTACAATTTAACTTGGTTTTCATTAGACTACCTACCTTCAACCTCCAAAACGGATAATTACTGTCTGTATTTTCTCGAATAAAAAACCTGGTTGTTTTAGTGGCTGCAGTTAACATATGTTCTGCAGGTAGTCCTTGTGTCTGAGAGATGTACCTGATCTGTAATAAATAATATATACAAGCTTACTGATAAAGTTTACTAGACTTTGATGAGTAAAACTTGGGTATCACTTCAAGTATGGAATAGGTCGGACCTGAGTGATTTGATCTAAATGCCTCTTTTTTGTACAACATATCTAATTTGTTTGACAAGTTATTGGTCAGTCAGAAGTTTAAGGTGGACTTAGAACTGAGGGCATCATATTATAACCCAGTAGTTTGTGTGGTGAAGTTGAAAAATTATTTTGCCTTGAAAAGTAAAAACTAACCCATTTTGTCAAGTAACAAAGATATTTTTTCATGTGACCAAGAAAATATATACTATGTGTTGATTTCATTATCAAAGATAATTTCTAAGGCTTGCATCAATGCAGCAAACATAGATATATCAACTGCACTGGATTTTTTTCTTAGGGCTATTCCACTTAAACTTCCCAACGGGGGTGGAACGCCAGTGATTTGTTTTTCTGTTGGCGGTAGGTAAATTTTTTATTGTGTCTTAATAGTTTAATCGTATATTTTAAATTTTTTCTCTCTTGGTGGGGGTATAAAAATATGTGGCATTCTATCCAATCACCTCACCCCACACCCTGCTGTGGTAATTTTTACTGGAATAGCCCTTAAAGGAGTCAGTGCTTCCACCTACACTTTGATATTCAGGATTCAATAAACAGATATCAGGGTATATAATACAAAACCTTGGAACTATATAGAGCCTCATGGTCTTAGAGAAATGACAAATTTCTGTATACATGAACCTACCTGATCGTACTCTGAGGAGCCTGGATACAGTGGCCATCCTAGGAACAATTCTGCTATCACACAACCTAGGGACCACATATCTATAGCCTCACAGAAAGGTAGACCCAATAAAATTTCTGGTGCTCTGAAAAACAAATTTTTTTTACCATCAATATTAATTAATCATATCAATAAGTACAATAAATAACAATTTCTTGACCATCAATTAATTATATTTAATAACTAAGAAAAATAACATAGACCAGATACAATCAACATCAATTAAATGAAGTTAATGTTTTGTAACAGGTGTCAAAATCATGTATCTAGCGATTGAAGGCAGTTGATTACAGATTAACTAAGCCAAGTCATTCATGGATAAAATTGAGACCAAGGTCAGGGCTGACATGGTGTGTTTATCCCCTGGAGAAAATCCTATACCATCACCTGTTCAGGTAGATTTAAAGCAAGATGTATTAGATCACAAATGTACAATAAATTGTCCTGGTATGATATACATATATTCCTTTAGTCATGAAAGCTGAATCTACAATTTAAACTTTTTCCCTTTGAAGTTTAACTGACATGAAAATTAATTTCTATGTATTTTACACTTGCAGCTGTCTTATTAAATTTCACCAAGACAAAACATATCTATCGGACTTATCAATCACATGTTTATGTAAATATTTCTGTACGTATATAATTTCTCCACTGAAGTTTTAAAATTCACTTCATTGGTTTTCAAAAAAAATTTTTCATGTGTTATTTTATACTGGACTAGAGGAATGAAAGACAAATTAAAATGAGGCCAACTTTAAAAATATTTTTGTTTCCCCTTCCCGACTGGGTTGTTCAGGTTATGGGTAGGTAGGTAGGAAAATTATTTTTTCTTCAAATAAATTTTTTTACTGAAATCTTCAAATATATATGATAATGCCTGTTTTACATAACAAACTCTTTTCGACTAAAGACTAAAAAAAAAAAAAAAAACGAACAGCAGTGGCCGATAAAATTTTTTGGATAGCTGCAATTTTAGCAGGTTGGTCACGGGAGGGGAAGCAAACAATATTTTATTTTTGGCCTGAATATATCTTTCATAAAAGTAATTGATAGATTAACTCTTAAATAAATGCATCAACCGATGCATTTGTACAATTACAATACCACAAATGAATTCATATTTAAATCTTGTTTCTGATAGACAATCATGAATTTTCTGATATAAGCTTTTACACTGATCATGAAAAGAACCAAATTGCAAGAATTATTGATGATAATGCAACTACATACCAATTTATATCAATGGGCTATGTGACATAGATGCAAGAAAAAACAATTGATTAATAGTAGAATTTTCCTAGTCAGTGGACTGTAACTGCGGCTGCATGTGCATATAAAACGCCCCTGCGACTGTACTGATGCTATAGCAACTGCTTACCAAATTTCGATGGTGTTAAATACATGTAGACACCAGAAAACACTTAAACAATACAAAAGAAGGAATCACCACATAACATGTAAGTCTCGAGTTTTATGACCTTTTGGGCACTTGACCTTTTGGATGGTTGAAGACTAAACAAAAATGTTAACTTGGTAGAAAATGACATTTTTGGGGTTGAAATGCGTCCCTATAGCTGTTTAAGGAAACAAACTGAAACACAAAGTTCATTCTCCTCATTCTTAAATTAGCATCTACTTCAATATCATCCGGTTTTGGATATTTAGAGTCAAGTTACTTTTGGGACTGAACATCCACAAAATTCTGAAAGCACTTCACACAGACTGCAGACATAAACACTTATTTTTAACACAATCTTTTTCATTGCATTATATGCTGCATGCAGTAATCAGCACACAGAAAGTTACATCAATTCCCTCTGGGTGGGACTTTCTGTAAATTAATTATAAAAGGATTAAAGCAAAATCCATGCCTTTAAAATCACTCCTTTTCCCTCTTGTGTAAACATGGCTTTCATCGGTAACAAAAAACAACATACATTTTTCCAACATCCTGTTTGCCCCCTTGACAAATTAACAATATACTTGAAAATATTTTTTTGGTCATATGGTGGAAAAGATAAAACTTGAAACAGGGAAAAAAGGTCTACTTGAAAAGTATTTTTGTACAGATGATGGAAAAGATGAAAAATGCAACAGAGAAAAATTATTACCAAACAGGATACAAAACATGTCATTTACACTCAAAAAAGATAATTGTAACAAAAAACTTGAAACAGACAAAAATTCTAGTATTTCTTGGCTTTATATTTAGAGGTAGGCAAAACAATCTAGAAAATAATGCGCAATAAAGGGCTACGCCGAGCGCAGCATGATACGACCGCAGCATGTCGACCACTGAAATTTCAACAAAAGAAGTTTAAAGTGACTGTGGACACAGTAAAGAGCTTGACACAATAATTAGATGGACACAAAAAGATTGATTGATTAGTTAGAGTTTACCGTCCAATGAGCAATATTTCAGCTATATTAGGACGAGAACAAGTTAATCAATTCAAAACAAATTGTAAGTAAAAGAAGAAATAAAGGTGGAAGGGACAACCGGGGGAACGACTTCTGATTGCCACTGGAAAAGGGGAGAAATGGGTAGGGGCAGGAAATTTAGCCTTCTATACGACACCCAGTGCGTCTGCTCTCTTTAGAGAAATATAGAAGGGGTCTTTATACTGCATGGAGCGTGGCGTTTCTCCTCACAGTTTGGCTACAATGGTTCGCGGTCAGGCTTTCCGTATTATGACCTGACTACCCCGCAAAGACAGGGCATCCCCCTATCCACCACCTGGGGACGCGCCCGGCAGCTCTGTAGCCAAAGCCCCTGAAAACCTATTCAGGTGCCGGGACACAAAAAGAAGCTTGACACAGTTATTAACTAGGAACAAAAAAAGGAAAAATTCAACCCTTTTGATCACTTACTGATGAAAAAACGTAAGAGGTATGCAAAATATGTACTATCAACTAAAACTTTACATCCATAGAAATTCAAAGAAAAATTTCCATCGAAATCTGATGAAAGACATATATTTAGAAAAATTCCAATTTTGGCCCCTTTGACCCCTTGTAGCTCG
>MJUU01005863.1:82647-101115 GCA_002080025.1 Modiolus philippinarum | reverse complement strand
TTTTGGCCCCTTTGACCCCTTGTAGCTCGGAAACGGTAAGAGCCACGCCAAATTCATTGCCATACCTCTGAAAGCTTAGATCAAGAGGAATCCAAAGAAAAAAATCACATCGAAATCCGATGAAAAATAAAGATTTGACATAATCTGCAAATTCCCAATTTTGGCCCCGTTCGGCCCCTCATAGCTGGGAAAGGAAACAAGTTATCAAAAATATAATAGTTGAGCGCCATATTAATTTTTCACAAGGAATCCATTAAAAAAAAACTGCATCAAAATCAGACTTAAAATAAAAAAATTATTTTTTTTGAGATTTGCCCCTGTTGGGCCCCATTTACCTTGTGAGCGGTACATGCTACGTGAAATCCGTTGGCATACTCCAGATTGGAAATTTCCTCAGGAGCACACTGAAAGAAACCCCATCAAAATCCGATTAATAATAAAGATTCTACAAACAAACATGTGAAAACACCCAATTTAACCCCTTTTGGCCCCTTTTTAAAAAACGGTTGGGGCCACAATTACCAAAACTAAGCCAAGCCTTCCTTTTGTACCAAAGAACATTATGTTAAAATTTCATAAGGATTGATCTACAGGAACTAAAGTGATTGACCAAAAACTAAAGTGTCTACAGACGACGACAACGACGACAACGACGACGACGACGACGACGACGACAGCACCATACCAATATACGACCGCAAAAATTTTTGCGGTCGTATAAAAATACAGCATTACAAAACATTGTCCAACATTAATAAACCCATACATATGCCATGTCATACACTGATTTGAAAATGTCCGAACAGGTTAAACATACCAGGATATAAGAAAACCAAACCCTTCAATAGATATTTTGATTTAGTCTTCATGTAGTACACAGATTTAAACCTTTACAACCTTTGTAACTCATGAAAAAAACTGTTTAAATACTTTTACATTTACAATTTGTTTACATCTGACAGAGTTGTGTTTATTCAGAACTTTAAATTCATCAACACCCCAAACTAACAAAGAAATTTAATGTGTTCTGATTGTAAATTGTTTACACATAACCAACACAAAGAAATCATGAATTTCTTCTACAAAATACAAATAGTCCATCAATTATGTGATCTGGATGGACTGCAGAAGCATTCTCATAATACTATTTTGTTACATGGGAGATAACTTTCTTCTTCGAGAATGTACATGTGTAAAGAATCAGAATATTTTATTTACCAAATTAGGGCCCCAGGAGGGCATGATACATCAAACATTTATGTACATGTATATATACCAGGTAAAAGAAAATCTTCCACAATATTGCCTGCAGCACTGCATTTACTATTTAAAATTTGTTACTTCATATATGTACACAGGCTTAGGCCAAAAAAAAATATATGTGTGTTTCCGGTTACAAGGTACAGTACAAACAGAGGCATTCAGTTAAAAATCACTCTGGTCCTACAATTTTCACCCTTGTCACCCTGGAATTCACAGGTTTTGTCGGTGTTTGTCCGGCAGAATTGTCGAAAAAATTTCACCCAAAAAATCGTCCATAATTTTCTTTGATGTTGGGTCACTGTTGGGTCAACTGATAAATGCCGGTGAAAGTCGGACTTCCACCAGAATTATCGGCGTTTTAGTGTCATAATCGTCTCTTCAAAAGTTTTAGGCTTATATCAAATAGAAAAAATAAACTCAATGACAACCGGGTTTCATATGACTTCCCTTTCAAAATCGTATTTCCGAACGTATTAATCAATGCCACGAATAAAAAAAGACAATTGGATGGCTTCGACGAAACATATATCTACGTAAAAATATCTCCTCAATTTCCATTTGACCGAGAAAAGTGGGTTAAAACACGTCTAATTTCAAAACGAAAGCCTCCGTAGATTCTCATACTGACATGCTAGAATGTTCGGGTTGCATGAAGCATGGAATTTCTATTTTTATGACCAATCAAAATACAGTTTAGCGGATTCCCCTTAAAATAGGCTCGCACGTATTGTTTGTGACAAAAATAGGAGCCAAAGACGTGGTCTCTTCCAAAAATCCATGAGGCATTTCAGAATTAAATTATTATCGCAGCAAAAAGGAACTTTTATATTATTGGAAACTTCTTTCGGATAAAACTTTTATGAAGATGTCAGCATAAAAAATGAGAAAAGTTCACCGTCTGTTGAGCGTGACATCATGTAAAAAATAACAAATGCTTTTAAGGAATGTTAAGTAATTCTTGGAACTGAATATTCACTGAAATATTCCCTGCAAGGATATGTGAATATCGATTTTCTCTGAAGCTATTTTTCCTGTGATTTTTTTAATTCAAAGTTACAGTACAAACAGAGGCATTCAGTTGAAAATCACTCAAATCCGACGTCGGTGAATTGTTTGTGAAACGGGGTGAATGTCCGACAACAAACCCGACATTCACGAATGTCCGAGATACTGATAAACAGAGGATTAACTCACCTGCTGTTGTTAATTGTACTTGTCAACATTTATCTACTTGTGTATACAAAGTAATTATCTCCAAGTGCAGTTAATTATTTTGGAAAAGCTTGCTTTTCATATTTCAAATAGTCCGAATATCGAGAGGATATTTTTAAAAAATATTATGCGTATGGCAGAAAATAACTTATAATTGGTATGAACATCGTGAATTATATGTGACTGTCAGAACTCAAAGTTGTTAAAAGATCATATTATATAAAATAATTTGTTACTTATTAAATAATTTGCACGAATATCAGCATTAAAATTGCGTAATTTGATTTTGTTAGGTCAAGGTTAATCTTAGTGAGTGACGACCTATAAATAGCACGCTATTAATAACTTTGAATTAAAAAAATCCACGAAAAATAGCTTCAGAGAAAATCGATATTCACATATCCTTGCAGGGAATATTTCAGTGAATATTCAGTTCCAAGAATTACTTAACATTCCATAAAAGCATTTGTTATTTTTTACACGATGTCACGCTCAACAGATGGTGAACTTTTCTCATTTTTTATGCTGACATCTTCATAAAAGTGTTTTATCCGAAAGAAGTTTCCAATAATATAAAAGTTCCTTTTTGCTGCGATAATAATTTAATTCTGAAATGCCTCATGGAATTTTGGAAGAGACCACGTCTTTGGCTCCTATTTTTGTCACAAACAATACATGCGAGCCTATTTTAAGGGGAATCCGCTAAACTGTATTTTGATTGGTCATAAAAATAGAAATTCCATGCTTCAATTTCGTGCAACCCGAACATTCTAGCATGTCAGTATGAGAATCTACGGAGGCTTACGTTTTGAAATTAGACGTGTTTTAACCCACTTTTCTCGGTCAAATGGAAATTGAGGAGATATTTTTACATAGGTATATGTTTCGTCGAAGCCATCCAATTGTCTTTTTTTATTCGTGGCATTGATTAATACGTTCGGAAATACGATTTTGAAAGGGAAGTCATATGAAACCCGGTTGTCATTGAGTTTATTTTTTCATTTTGATATTAGCCTAAAACTTTTGAAGAGACCATTAGGACACTAAAACTCCGACAATTCTGGTGGAAGTCCGACTTTCACCGGCATTTATCAGTTGACCCAACAGTGACCCAACATCAAAGAAAATTACCGACGATTTTTCGGGTGAAATTTTTCCGACAATTTTGCCGGACAAACACCGACAAAACCTGTGAATTCCGGGGTGACAAAGGTGAAAATTGTCGGACCAGAGTGATTTTTAACTGAATGCCTCTGTTTGTACTGTATTAATAGCGTGCTATTTATAGGTCGTCACTCACCAAGATAAACCTTGACCTAACAAAATCAAATTACGCAATTTTAATGCTGATATTCGTGCAAATTATTTAATAAGTAACAAATTATTTTATATAATATGATCTTTTAATAATTCACGATGTTCATACCAATTATAAGTTATTTTCTGCCATACGCATAATATTTTTTAAAAATATCCTCTCGATATTCGGACTATTTGAAATATGAAAAGCAAGCTTTTCCAATATAATTAACTGCACTTGGAGATAATTACTTTGTATACACAAGTAGATAAACGTTGACAAGTACAATTAACAACAGCAGGTGAGTTAATCCTCTGTTTATCAGTTTCTCGGACATCCGTGAATGTCGGGTTTGTTGTCGGACATTCACCCCGTTTCACAAACAATTCACCGACGTCGGATTTGAGTGATTTTCAACTGAATGCCTCTGTTTGTACTGTATTTGAAAATAGGGTCGGTAGGTCGGCAAAAAGTTTTTTTTTTTTTTTTTGCTTCGTATTTTTCGTCCGTTGCATTGTATGTTTGTCATTGCCGTATTTCCGCCATATTCCGGTGTTTAGTCATACCACTAAAACAGGAAGTGTAAATCAGACAGGTAAAAATGGCGGATTTGACGACAGGAGTCAGGAATCCTGTTGATTTTAACGATTCTTCGTGCATTTTCTGATGAATAATGCTAGCAGTTGTGGAAAAAGACTTATCTGAGTGGTGGTGCTTCCAACAAAACGGAAGACTACCGCTAAAACGATCGAGGTCACACAAGAACATTTTGAAGTATGGGAAAAAAACGTTAGGGTTGGAAGGAAAAATTAGGGTCGGTCGGGTAACCGGAAACACACATATTTTTTTTTTTGGCCTTATCGGAATATTTTGGGAAATAGGAGTCTTTGCCTAGTTAACAATTTTAGCACCTAAATCTTGTCAATTGGGAATAAAAATGAGTGTTGGAACATGTATCTATACCCAAAATCTGCAGTTGGTCCAGAAAAATCCATGAATGTGTATCATGAATCACATGTTGTATCACTGTGCTATGTCCAATAAAGTTATTATCCCCGCACTTTCGAAAAAAGTTCGGGGATAATGTTATACCCTTTGTCTGTCCGTCCGTCTTTCACACTTTTCTTGTGACTCAAACTCCTCCTACATTTTTGGATTTAGGGATTTAATTCTGATGTAGAATTGTTGCATATAGTCTGTAAATGCGCAATAAGCTTTTGGATTATCGATATTGGTCTTGGTCTAAACAAGAGGGCCCATGATGTCAATTTTTACATGTGTGGCATGTGACACAAACTCCTCCTAAGTTTATGGATTTAGGGATTTATTTGTAGATGCACAATAAGCTTTCGGATTTTTGATATTGGTCTCGGTGCAAACAAGAGGCCCATGATGTCAATTTTAACAAAGACCAAAAGATGTAGATTTTGACACATGTGGCATGCGACGCAAACTCCTCGTACATTTTGGGATTTACGGATTAAATTTTTATGCAGAATTGTTGCATTTAGTCTATAGATTTGCAATAAGCTTTTGGAATTTTGGTTCCGGTTTCAATTTTGGTAAATTTCCTGAAAGTCTCAAAGACCACTTTTTTTTTGGAATTCTACCTAGCAACCATACTTAAATTGTTTGTGTAGTTTAGGACAAACATTTTCATCAATTGGATTTCAAAAATAATTGATTCCAATTTTGGTAAATTTCCTGGAAGTCTCAAAGACCACTATTTTTTTTGGAAATCTACCAAGCAACCATACTGAAATTGTTTGTGTAGTTTAGGGCAAACATTTTCATCAATTGTATTTCAAAAATATTTGATTCCAATTTTGGTAAATTTCCTGAAAGTCTCAAAGACCAGTTATTTTTTGGAATTCTACTTAGCAACCATATATCCTAGAATTCTTTCAGTAACAATAACGACTTCCAATTGTTAGATTTCAAAAATAATGAAAAAATTTATGCCAAAAGTGTATAACAACTGTTTTCTGTGTCAAACAGGGAGTGCGGGGATAGCTGTCGTTTCCGACAACAACTAGTTTGATTTGATTTGATAGTTGTAATATCTATAATCATTAGACTTGTAGAATTATTTGTTGAGAAAACTTTTTGATGTACAAGCTAATAAGTAAACTTCAGGGCCGTGCATCTCCATGTGGAGCTGCAGAAATTTATCCACCAGTGTTGTCATGATCAGCAATCTGCCCACCTTATATCTTATGTCATTCAAACATTTTGCATGGTAAGTAAGATATCTTTTTTTAACATTTCTTTTTGCAAAAAAAAAAAAAAACATTGTTCATGTCTGTGTTAAGAGTTTTTATCAAGTAACTTAAGACCCGACATGTTAAATTGTCCTCAATATTATATTATGTCCCTGTACTAAGTTAAATGGAAAGGCTCCATTTTACACAAACAATGACAAATAAAATGTATATGGCTCTCCTTTAGATGAATCGATAATGGTTTCCTATTTCCATAAATGTCAAGCGGGCTTTAAATCTTAGACCTACCTTATAAGTTATCGGTCACTGATAATACATTGATAAATAAATTAGAAGTACAAATAAAAAGATTTTTATCCATCACTAAAAATTGTATACTGAACTTCAATCTAAATGAATTCTTTGTTATAAAACTGAATTTACTTAATCATTCATATACAGAATTAAGGGGGGAAAACATGCACTGTATGCAAGATACTTGTAATTACATGTAAGCACCTTCATTTCCAATTTTTTTTTAACTTAAAATTTCAATTATTTTCTCAACTTGAAATCATTTTACCTCAATTACTAATGTTATGAATACTGTATAGCCAAAGACTTAATGTGACATCACTGTGATGGACATATCAGTATTCAGTATCACCCTAAATTTTAAAATAAATATACCTGTTTTCTTGTTCATGTATCAACAACAGTTCTTTTGCATGTCAAGTTTTTACACTGAATCACTTAAATCGCTAAAGAAAGATGCTGATAGGTTGAACAGGAAATAAAATATTTAAATTTCACTAAACAGTGATACAGTACATCTATCACAGTGATTTATCATGGTAAGTCTCTGGCTATACATTAATGTACTTCAGAATAGGGAAAATTGTGACTTAAAACTACAGCAATCTGACAAGAATTCAAAATGTCATGTTCCAGTACAGTGTTATCACAAAAAAAGATTATGAATATTAATATATCATATAAAATGATAAATTTCTCTTACTATCCCATTCATCTTAATATTAGTGTAATGTATATACACAAGCATTTTCTAACTGCCTTTTCACAAATATACACCAATATTTGAATAAAGCGATTTGAACAAAGCAATGAAAAAAGGATATATATATTTCATTTGTATTTTTTACGATTCCTATGCTAAAAAACCTGAGAACTCAATGGTACATAGAGAAAAGAAGGGAAACGGGGAATGTGTCAAAGAGACAACGACCCAAAGGGGAGTAATAACTCAAAGCTACCATAAGATCTTCAATGAACGGTGAGAAAACCCCACACCAAATGTCAGGTCGGAGTCAGCCCCTGAATAAAGCGTAATCAAGTTTCTTATTTCTTTCTCTTTTCATAATGTTTATTATTCCTTTAAAAATGTTTATTATTCCTTTCTCTTTTCATAATGCACAAAAACAACTGCACAACCAGAGATGCCAAGCCCATCTGATGAAAAATAGGAGTATTTACCGCGCTAAGCGGGGTCCTCTCACGATTTGGGGTCATTGGCAGCTCGAGGCTCCCAGAAGCTCCGATGATCCATTAACTTTTGGGCTTTTGTATCCAGCCATCATGTTTTCTGTCAAGATCAGCCATTTTTATCAATCTGATATCAGACAAACACTTTTTTAAACGGGATTTTCAAGCATGGAAGTGATCAATATTATAAAAATCTGTCAATTCCGGTCCTGATTTCGAAAAAATTCCGATTTGAAAAAAATCAGAGTTTTTTCATGACAAGATTGGAGAGCGGATTTTTGGCATAAAAATCAGGGAAACTCCGCCGAAATTGGAGGGGTTGGCATCTCTGCACAACCCATAACTTGCAAAAAATTTTGATCACCTTAATGAATAGTTCACACATCCACAGGAGGAAGTGAGTATGATGATACAAGTGTTAAAGACCTACCTGTAATATCTAGACTGTAGATATGTTGAACATACAGCTTTCGATACATGACTGGCTGATCCAAAGTCAATAACTTTCACACGATATGGAAATTGCACTGGGTCTACCAACATGATATTTTCCGGCTTTAAATCTGCATGAATCAAATGAAGGCTCTTCAATTTGAGAAGAGCTGTTAAAACTTGTTGTGTGACAGGACGGATATACTTCAGTGGCAGTGGTTGAAATTTATTTTGCTTCAAGAAATCGTACAAGTTCTGCTCCAGCATTTCAAAAACCAAACATGTATGATTTTTGTGCTGGAAGCATTCATACGCTCGTACGAAATTAAATTCATCTGCATTTTCATGACTAAGCCGAGTCAGTATGCTCACTTCAATTTGCCCCTGACGAGCGTATGATGGATGATTTTTCAATATTTTAATAGCAACTATCTCATTGGTTCCTTTCTTCCAGCATTTCACAACTTGACCAAATGTTCCACGACCAAGAAATTCTAAAACTTCATAAGCATTGTGACTGGTCATCGAATACAAAACCTCATGTTGGACCAGTTGATAGTCCCCCTCACTATTTGAGGAGGAAGTAGTTTTGGAGGTAGTAGTTGTCGTGGCAACATTCGCTGCTTTATCTTCATCACTAGAAACTGGTTGGGTCTCTTGGAGCTGCATGGGTGCTTCAAGGTCGTCACTCTTCCTCTTAATGCCACATCTTTGATAAGAGTTCAATAATTTAATTGTTGATGCACGGATATAGTTTTGAGTTTGATTATCAATATCTCTTAAGACATTACGATTCTGTGGTAAAACATACGCTGTATTGTATGCCGATGGACTACTTGTTATTTCGTGTCGACCAAATGTATTCACATTATGAATGTCTGGTTCCAACTTTATCTTCTTAAAGTTACTAAATGCACTTTGCTTTGAACTGTACTTATGAAAGTCTTCTTGCATCAGTAACTTTTAGTCTGAAATAAAATTCACAAATTGTTAAAAAAAAATAACAGTACAAACAAGAGCTGTCGCCGAATGGCAGCCAGTTATACCCCCACTCCTTGAATCCTGAATCAATAAGGTAAATGCAAATTTAAGTGTGTGTGGATTCAGTACTGGCATGGATACAGTACAAGTGAGGACACAATACAAGCATGGACACAAATATATAATCTTTAAGAAATGAAAACGCCCAATTCGGCTCTTTTTAAAATAATGGGCAGGGCTACTAATACTTAATTACAAAAGAGTTTTGATGGACTACAATAACTGCAAAGTACCTTCATTTTATGATCCATGTTCCCTTTCATCACCAATTCACATATAAAATATAGATGATTAATATTATGGCCTGTTATGGACTTCAAAAGTGGGAAACACGATACAAATCATGCCAAAGCTTCAGACCAAATATCAAATCAGTACTACATACACAAGCTGAGAAATCCATGACGATAAAATTTCAATTTATGGCTATAATGGGAAAAATCAAAGTTTTCTTCAAACAGGAAGTAGATGAGTGAAGGACTTGAAAAGGGGAGACACAGTACAACTCATCATGCCAAAGCTTCACACCAAATATCAAATCATTACTACATACACAAGCTGAGAAATCCTTGATGAAAGATGTTCCGGACGGACGGACGGACAGACGGACAGACAGACGGACAAGGGTAAAACAGTATACCCCTCTCCTACGGAGCGGGGGTATAATAAATATTACAGCATATCATTATCAAGGAGGAATCTTGTATGTTTTGCAGTCCCTCCTTGCTCACTAAATTGCTGTGAAAAATCAAACTGACCTAATCAAAAAAACCTAATGCTCACTAGCTATATATAGTCATAGACTGTAAAATTGAGGTCTCTGACAAAAGCCAGCAGCACTTAGACCAGTCCACATAAAAATATCATTGACATACATGTACAGCTAGAATAAATTAAGAAACCAAACATGCTCATTAGACCATGACACTTGGCTCAAGGACAGAACCAATAGATAATGCGAAACTAAATTAAGCTCAGTAGGCTGTGATATTAGGGTCTAATATCTTCACCATAATGACGACTTTCATGTACATGTACAAAAGACCAACAAACATACCCAATATCACTGACCTGGCTACCTCTAATTCATATACTGGGAAACAAAACATGCTCACCATACCATGAAATTCAGGCTAATAAAGAAAAGCCAAATGAAAGATGGTCTTATACTATCCATCACCAACATGTACCAAATAAATATCACTGATATACAACTAGTAAGTTAATGTAACTAGAGTTGCAGTCGAATGGAAGTCAGTTATAGCCCCTGCTTATTAAATCACAATACAGGTGCACATGTACATGTGGAAACAGTTCAAGAGTGACACAATGATATATACAAAGATGGATTATCTACCATTCTTTTTTTTTCAGTATAATTATCCATGTCCTTCTGTCATTGTGTATTGGCTTAACAATAGGATCAGTTTTACACGGAGAATTACATACGAGCTGATCTCTAAGAAGGATGTGAGCTAGCTGCTTTGAATATTTCATTTATATTAGCAGCCTTTCTTTCTTTTTTTTGCCCCTTCTGGTTTCCCCAACCATAATAAAACCTGACACTCTGGTAAGCAAGCTAAGTGTCACATTTAATTTTACCACATATTTCCAAATTTTAAGGTAAAGAATAATTCTTTTTTCCAAGTAGGAAACTACAATGCACATGTAGGGTTTATTCTAGAATTATGAAAACTTTAGTCCCTTTAACAAAAAGCGACAGTCATTCTTTAAAGCTCTAAATTTCATCGGAGAAGGACGTTTCCGAAAATATTTTTTTCCCTTTTCCGAAACTTTTTGTTCCTTTTTCCGAAAATAAAAATAAGAAACTTTTACGAAAAAAAATATTACATGCGCCTCTTCCATAAGCCATGTAAATTGAATTGGAGCCTCTTGTTAAATAAAGGGCTACGCCGAGCGCAGCATGATACGACCGCAGCATGTCGATCACTGAAATTTCAACAAAAGTAGTTCAAAGTGAATGTGGACACAGTAAAGAGCTTGACACAATAATTAGATGGACACAAAAAGAAGCTTGACACGTACAGTTATTAGCTGGAAACAAACTAGGGAAAAAATCAACCCTTTTGATCACTTATTGATAAAAAATAAAATAAAGGGCTACGCCAAGCGCAGCATGATACGACCGCAGCATGTCGACCACTGAAATTTCAACAAAAGTAGTTTAAAGTGAATGTGGACACAGTAAAGAGCTTGACACAATAATTAGATGGACACAAAAAGAAGCTAGACACAGTTATTAGCTAGAAACAAAATAGGGAAAAAACCCCTTTGATTACTTACTAATAAAAATCCGTAAGAGCTATGCAAAATATGTACTATCAACTAAAACTTTACATCCATAGAAATTCAAAGAAAAAATCCANGTGAAATCCGTTGGCATACCCCAGATTGGAAATTTCCTAAGGAGCACACTGAAAGAAACCCCATCAAAATCCGATTAATAATAAAGATTCTACAAACAAACATGTGAAAACACCCAATTTAACCCCTTTTGGCCCCTTTTTTAAAAACGGTTGGGGCCACAATTACCAAAACTAAGCCAAGCCTTGCTTTTGTACCAAAGAACATCATGTTAAAATTTCATAAGGATTGATCTACTGGAACTAAAGTTATTGACCAAAAACTAAAGTGTCTACAGACGACGACGACGACAACGACAACAACGACGACGACGACAGCACCATACCAATATACGACCGCAAAAATTTTTGCGGTCGTATAAAAATTGCAATTTTTGCCCCTTTGATCCTTTGTAGCTCAGAAACGGTATATGCCGCACAAAATCCATTGACATATCTCTGAAAGCTTAGATCAAGAGGAATCCAAAGAAAAAAAATCCTATGGAAATCCGATGAAAAATAAAGATTTGACATTTAGAAAAATTGCAATTTTGGCCCCGTTGACCCCTAGTAGCTCAGAAACGGTAAGAGCTACGCCAAATCCATTGACATACTACTGAAAGCTTAGATCAAGAGGAATCCAAAGAAAAAAATCCCATCGAAATCCGATGAAAAATAAAGATTTGACATATTTAGAAAAATTGCAATTTTGGCCCCTTTGACCCCTTGTAGCTCGGAAACGGTAAGAGCTACGCCAAATCCGTTGACATAACTCTGAAAGCTTAGATCAAGGGGAATCCAAAGAAAAAAATCCCATTGAAATCCGATGAAAAATAGAAATTCCACATTATCTGCAAATTCGCAATTTTGGCACCTTCGGCCCCTCATAGCTGGGAAAGGAAACAAGTTACCAAAAATCTAATAGCTGAGTGCCAGATTAATTTTTCACAAGGAATCCATTGAAAAAAACTGCATCAAAATCTGACTTAAAATAAAAAAAATTAATTTTTTTGAGATTAGCCCCTGTTGGGCCCCATTTATCTCGTGAGCGGTACATGCTACGTGAAATCCGTTGGCATATTTCCTCAGGAGCACACTGAAACAAACCCCATCAAAATCCAATAAATAATAAAGATTCTACAGTCAAATATGTGAAAACACCCAATTTAACCCTTTTTGGGCCCCTAATTCTAAAATGGGTGGGCCAAAAACTAAAGGAAAACAATGTTTCTCAAGAATGTTCCAAGAAACATCATACTAAGATTTGAAAACAATCCGTCAGCTAGAACCAAAGTTATGCTGTCCACAGACACGAAAATACCTAATTTTACCCCTTTTTTGCCTCTTTTTCAAAAACGGGTTTGGCAGGGAACGCAAAATTAAAACCTGGGCTTAAGCTTGTGCCATGCTAAAATTTGGTAACAATCCGTTCACTAGAACCAAAGTTATGCTGTCCACAGACGCCTACGCCGACGCCAGCGCCATACCATAATACGACCGCAAAATTTTTGCGGTCGTATAAAAAACCCAAAATAAATGCATGCTATATGATTATAGAGGAAATTGTGTAGCATCAGGAACAACTACCCGTACTGCAGGTGGAAAGGTAGGCAAGATGACAAGTTTTTCATTTTACGGTGCTTCAACCTTCCGGACAAAACTGTTCTTTCGCATAAAGACAAACAAAGGCTGACCTGGTCAGTTGCTTAAAAATGTACCTACATTGACTTAGATTTCAAGCACAATTCACCACAGAACTCCACAACAAAAACACTAATGAATTGCACAAAGAAACCAAACGTAAACAACGATAGCAACTTGGGACAACTGGACTTGGTACCGGCACTTGCAAAGGCCATCTCTATCAATCAACAAGTTTAAGAGTACCCAAACTTCCTTTTCTCTCTGTGTGTAATAAACAATCATGAAAGAATAAAACTAAATACAGGAAGACTTCTCTAACTATAAAACCAGCCTATTAAACAAAAACTAATACAAAACATAATTTTGAAAGTTTACCTGCCAGTAATAAAATTTTCAGAAAAGGGATGTCAGGTTTTCCGGAAACGTCCATTCAGGAATTTAAAATTTTTTCGGAAATGTCCTACGCCCAAATTTCATATAGATCAAGACTAAAACAGTACAGAAAATATTTAAATATGAGTTTACATTTGACAAAGAAATACATGTATATTTATACATGTTGAGAAATGAAATTAATTGATAATGTAAAGACTGTCAATTTTGATCATTTGCTATACAAAATGTAGGTCAAAATCAGGGTAGTCCCTGGTCACAACAAGTACATGTAACCCCCTTTAGGCCTTTTTCCTTGATGATCTTTTACTGTTTTGTGTATTCAAATAGTAACATTTGATTTCCAGTCTCCTTCTTTGGTCATGTTGATGATCATGATGAGTTTATTATACCTGCAATGCCAGCAATTCTATAGGTAAAAATTTCATGTTTTTATCAAAGGTTATCTTCTAAGTCAAAATTTACTTAATTGGTGTTCTCTTTGCTGACAAAATGAAAGTTAAAAGGAATAAAAAGTTGAATTGTAATTTTGAACAAAGTGATAACCACTATGTTCAAGTATTTCAATCAAAATAAATGGTGCTTTCAATACTACCTTTGTTGGTTATTAATTTGACTTAAATTTATTCTGGGACCAACTTAACTATTTTTGGTCCAAGACTGAGAGTACATTATTATCCCCACACTTTTCTGAAGAAAATGCAGGGATATTGTTTTGGTCCCATCCGTCCGTCAGTTAGATGAACTCCTCCTACATTTTTGAATTTATGGATTAATTTTGTTATAGAATTGTTGCAAATAGTCTGCAGGTGCACAATAAGGTTTCGGATTATTTATATTGATCTTGGTGCAAACAAGAGGCCCCATGATGTCGATCTTGACACATGTGAGCTTGTCAGTGGAACTCCTACATTTTTGGGGATTTGTGGATTTGATTTTGTAATTGAATTGTTGCATGTATTCTGCAGATGTGCAATAAGCTTTCGGATTTTTGATATTGATCTTGGTGCAAACAAGAGGTCCCAAGTCGTCGATTATGACACATGTGAGCTTGTCAGTGGAACTCCTCCACATTTTTTAATTTATGGATTTAATTTTGTTGCTCATAGTCAGCAGATGCACAAAAAGCTTTCAGATTTTTTATATTGGCCTTGGTGCAAACATGAGGCCCAAGATGTAAAGAGCTTGTCAGTGGAACTCCTCCTTGATTTTTGGATTTATGGATTCAATTTCAATAAAGTTTTAATTAAAATATATTAGGGGTAGTTATAAGAAATAAAAACAAAACAACTTTTTTCTAAATACATGTAACTTGAAATCATCAGCATGAAAATCTTTGTACTGACAATAGATCCACGCCAGGAAATCCAAATGTTTCAGTAACTGCTTCTTTTTTCGTAAGAAATGGGCTACACAGTTTAAAAAATAAAGTAAATTTTTTTTTTCGTGACAAAATGACATGATACATTGTAATTAACACAAACCTTTTTTCACATCAAGATTATCCAAAATTCTTATTATACTAGCATATTGTTTAACCGCAGTGATTTTTGTGTGTGTCAAATTTGGGTCCGCATATCGGATCCATTCCCAATGCAAAAATTACTTATTTTTTCCCAAAATAATGTTTAATTTTCCCAATCCTGCAGTGCCAGGGATTTGATATAAATTTAACCAATGTAAATACTGGAAATTGGCATTTTTTATATTCAACTCGTGTACTAAAACGTGTTTGAAATATCCGCGAGTTCCTTCGCATACCGTGTATTTTCCCTACGCTAAATATAGCTACATGTACAATCATAATGATATTTTTTCTAACCAATCAAACATCGTTAATTTCGCGGGCAATATCCGGGTCTTGCTAAAAGGTCAAGATCATATCAAAATCGGCGAACCAAGTCATGTCTTTAGACTACTTTTTCGTTCTGGCAGTAAATAGACAATAATTATGCAGATAAAGAACCTGACGATAGGCACTACCGAGTCCGAGAACATGCATATATACAGGAAATAAAAGGTTATAACACTAGAATTTTGCTCTCAAGTTGCATTTTATAGATTTTTAACACTGCAAATAGTGACCCCCAGAGATAGACTTACATGCCTCTCTGAATCTTAAGACCCAAATGTTCACAGAAATAACCCTGTACCCTCGAGCCTGCACCAATCTCTTCCTAAAAGAAAGAAAAGTAAGAACAGTGATTTAGCTAGCGCTCGTCACTTTCGCCATTGACGAATCTTTTTTGGGAGTGGCGAATTTTTTAAGCCTGCAGTTCGTCACTTGAAATTTCAAAAATCGCCAAATATTAAAGTATTATGTCCATAATCTTTGTCACTGTAATCTAATTGTCCAAACTGACACTTTAATTACACCTGTAATACTAATTAAAGGATTAGTTCAGTTGTAAACAAACACCGTCGGTGATTTGTTTACCTGTGTTCCTATCATTAATTACCGGTCAATCAGAGGTAACCTGCTCACCTGTATGGCAATTAACTACCAGTTGTTTAAAATCATTAATGTTTTGAACACTTAAATCTTTCTTTCAGCAGAATTTTCATAATAAACAGGTCAAACTTCCCCTTCGAATTTTTGTTAAAAGATCACGTTTTTTGAAAGTTGGGTTATTTCCCTTTAATTATGTCTTTAAAATGAATTTATTTTTTTAGAAATGAACCTATGCTGATATTTGCTCTGGTAATTATAATAGAAAATTCATATTTTACCACTATTAAAGCTTAAAAAGGGTTTATAAACAACATTTGTTTGATATTTTGCAAAATAATTTCTTTTATAATACAAATTTATAGAAAGTTTTATGTGTAATAAGTAATAGAAAGTTTACCTTTGTAAGAACGGTCCTCGAAGACGCACGACCACCTCCACGAGAGTACTCCGATACGATGGTGAGGACTGGGCAACTGCACCATTCAATGTGTAGAATGGGTCTTGGTCTCTCGGGGCCAAGACATGCAGGCTAACGGCGGCGCATATCGTAGTTAGGGCTTTGAGTTCTTCAAAGTCCTTCTACACCCAAAAGATCGACCCACCAAGGAATTCGACTGCGAAGTCTCACGACAGTCAGCGGATACCAGGGAAGATCAACTGTCCGAAATTACATTGCATTGGAGTGGGCGTCCCTCCAGGTTTAAAATGCCGTGAGAGACCTATACAGGTATTCAAGGCGATAAACCACCATACTACTACTTTGTAAGAACAATTGCACTAACATATTCTCTCTCTCAAATTTGGAAGAGGGTTAGTGCCACTTTTGAAAGATGAATAAATAATATTCAATTACATAGACATGATTCTTTAAATGCATTAGGAACCAGAAAGAGCATTATAAATCTGGAATAATGATGTGCAAATTTAAATACAACAAAGTACAGAAAAATTATAAATCATAAAATTAGTATCTCATACTACACATTGCGCCGCGAAATTTATACGCAAAAGTGACTAATGGTCTCAAAATCCTAGCTAAATCTCTGAAGAATAATGGGTAACAGGTTTATAAAACTCCATAGAATATTGTAGATAATGCATGATTTTTGTATTTTCCCAAATGGAGAAATTTTCTCGTTATTTTCCCAGTTTGAAGGGACCCGTACCCAGTCCCAAAAAGGTGAGAAAAAGCACTGAACCGTATACAGGAACTGAAACAAAACTACGTATACATGTACACCAGCTGGGCCCTGGCAAACAGAATTCAGTAGCCCAGCCAATAATTAATACTAGCCAAGTACAAAAAATGTTCTATATTGTCATCCAAAATCGCAGGATATTTCAGTAGCCATCTGGGCTACTGGTTCAAAAATTTTAGTGACCCAGGTCAAATTTTAGGGGCCTTGGGCAACTGGGCCCCTGGTAATTTGCAACCCTGGATTATTTATAAATGATCGATATTCAACATGATATCCATTAATCCATTATAATTTTCAATAATCAAATAACACGTAAATATTACAGAAAATAAAAACATTTTTCAAGAAGCAATATTTTTTTTTCTATTTTATAATACTAGATTGGGTGAAGAATAGTAATAAAATTGTTTGTCAGAAGTGGCGTTCTCTTAATAAAGTATATTCCATTGTTGTATGTCTTGTGTATGGGGAATTCAACATGTTGTAAATACATTATGTAAGTATACATTATCAAATTAACAGTGAAAATCAATTTGATTGAATTTATGCAATAATAAAGGGCTAGACTGAGCGCAGCATGTCGACCACTGAAATTTCAACAAAAGTAGTTTAAAGTGAATGTGGACACAGTAAAGAGCTTAACACAATAATTAGATGGACACAAAACGAAGCTTGACACAGTTATTAGTTAGAAACAAAATAGGGAAAAAAAATAGGGAAAAAATCAACCCTTTTGATCACTTACTAATATAAAAACCGTAAGAGCTATGCAAAATATGTACTATCAACTAAAACTTTACATCCATAGAAATTCAAAGAAAACTATAATACTGACAAAGTCAAAAAGGGCCCCACCCCTTGTGTGTCCCAAAAGCCTGTTTGCAGAATTTCATGAAAATCATAAAACAATTTTTGGGGAAAAACATAAATAACAAAATTTTAAGTTATTGTAAATTTAGTTTCTACTTATGGCTGCTTTGACAACTTATGTCTCATCTGTTCAGATCAAATCAAAACATTGAAAATAATATATAAAGGTCATTTCAAATTATCATACAACAAAGCTAATTCTCAAAATATGCACTTTTTCATATAAAAACGAAGTTTTTTCCCAAAAGGCATTTTCTGATTTTCCTCAAAAAGGAAAGGGAGCTTCCTTTGGTAAAGTCCAACCTTGAGTATCAAAATCATTAAAATCCCTGAAGACAATCTTTAGTTATGGTACGTATCTGACACCCAAAACCAAAATTCCAAATATTAATGACCTACCACTGATAGATACTGAATAAAGGGCTACGCCGAGCGCAGCATGATACGACCGCAGCATGTCGAATACTGAAATTTGAACATGAGTGCAATTCAAATAAATGAAGACACAGTAAAGAGCTTGATACAGTAATTAAATGGACACAATAAAGAGCTTGAATCAGTTGCAATTTTGGCCCCTTTGACCCCTTGTAGCTCG